>CM069133.1:34785114-34851773 GCA_035221665.1 Okamejei kenojei
CATTGAGAGATAGTATTACTCAGCCTCGTATTTAAAAGACATTCTTTTAGGAGGAGATGAGCAGGAATTTCTTAAGTCAGAGGGTGTGTTGAACTGTGTGAATTCATTGCCACAGACTGCTGTGGAGGTCAAAGTCAATGACATTTTTCAGGCGGAGATTGATACGGGTGTCTGAGTAATGGGGAGCAGGCAGGGAGATGGGTTTGGGTGGAAAGATAGATAGGCCTAGACGTGATAGTGTGGAAACAGGCCTTCTGCCCAGCAGTTGTCCATCTGAACTAGGTCTCCATCCTACCCACGTTTGATTCATTATCCCTCAGAACCCATCCCTATCCTTGTTCTGTCTAACTTGTTTCTTAAATGTTGCGATAGTGTTCACTTATGTCCTCTGCCTCCCGATTTCACCTACTCAGGGCAAAAGACTCCAATATATCTATTCAAATCATGACCTTTTATTACACCTCTATTAGATCATCCTTCATCCTACTCGTGCCTCCATGACATGAGTCCCAGCCTACTCAACTCTCACCTATAGCTCTGGCCCTCTAGTCCTGGCAACATTTGTAGATCTTCACTGCTACCCTTTCCAGTTTGATGACATCATTCCTATAACATGGTGCCCAGAATGAATACAATACATCTAAATGCGGCCTCACCAACTTCTTATGCAATTCAACATGACCTTCCACCCTCTATTCTCCAGCCGACTCGCTGAGTTACACCAGCACTCTGTGAAAGTCCAGAACAAGGGCAAGATTAACAAGTTTGATGATGATTACAGAAGTGAGTGGTTTTGCATATAGTGAAGATGGTGTGAAAATTTGCTAGCAGGATTCTGGATCAATTAGCCAGGTGGGCAGAGGAAAGGTTGGTTGTTGGTTTTGCCTGGTTCCTTGAAGGTCGTGTCGCAGGTATATAGGTGGTCAAAACGTATTTTGGCACTTTGGCCTTCAATCTGTCAGAGTATTGAGTATAGAAGTTGGGGAGGTGATGCTGCAGTTGCTTGAGACCGCATTAGGATTATTGTGTTCAGTTCTGGGCACCATGTTATAGGAAAGATGTCAACTGAAAGGAGTACAGAGATCCCATCCTGGAATCAATCAATCCAGGGTTGTGTCATCGCAACTTGAGAAGCAGTGACAGAGGTGTCTGTGGAGGTGCGAGTCATTGGTATGGCGAGAGTAGAGGAGTGGGGAGAGTACGCATCTTGCGGGTCCTTACTGAGCGTATGCGGGTCGAGATATGCTTTCCCGTCTCACATGCATGCTTCCTGTCTGTAAGGAAGCTGGTGATCCACCAACAGAGGGGTGCAGCGCACAGTCAATCTCAAAAGTTAGGGCGTAGTAGCTCTGGCACAATTGGTGTTGAATGCAGAGCTAAAATCAACATTACAAAAATTTTACTCGCATAGGTCCCCTGGCGGTCTAGGTGCTGGAGGATGAAGTGCAGGCCACAGATTGACTGCGTCATCCACAGATCTATTGGCCCAATGTGCAAAAATGCAGAGGGTCAGCAGAGGGATTGTGATATTTTTCAGCTTGGCCAGCACAAGCCATTCAACGGTCTTCATGACTACAGAGGTCAGTATGACAGGCCTGATAGTCATTAAGACCAGTAACCCTTACCTTTTTGGGTTGCAGGGTCAATAGGTGGAGACTTTGAAGCAGGCAGGTGAAAGTATATCTTTGCAGGGACTGGTTAAAAATGAGTAATTGGGTGTGAAGTATTGGTTGGAGTGGGAATGGTGGACTCTTTCATACTGGAGTCTTGCCTTAGGTATCTGTGAAGCGGTGAATGGGAAGGAGATGTGCACAGGTCCATTCTTTGCAGACTGGTGTCTGGCTGTGTTTGTTGGGGAGGGGGTACCATAAAGGGTTACGTTTTGATTTTCAAACCTGCAGTAAAATGATCACTGGTTGTTCGTCCAGCTGGACGATTGTCCAAAGAGCGGGGCGCTTTCCTCTTATAGCTGGATGATTTCTTGCATGCCCTTCCAAACCGAAGAAGAGTGACGAGCTGAAAAACTTGCTCCCTCAACTTCTCAGAGTAACCTTTCCTTGACAGCTCTGATTCCTCTTCTCAGCTCTTTATCGATTAGGCTATCTTTTAACTCTTAACGATTCGGCTATCAGCTTGACGCATATTTTGCCCCCACTGCCCACCCCCCCATCTCAAAATGGAAATGTTACATCTATCTATATTATTAAAAGTCTGATTTTGACGCTTTTGGCTCACTGTGCTGTGATTTCTGATAGAACGCCGCCACTCTACGGCCGTCCATTTTTGGCCAGCTCACACAGAACCCCCCTCCGCCTTCATGGACCAGAAGAATTTTTTTCCCTTTGTTGAAAAATCAGAGAGATATTAATGTTTTTAACAAATTTCGCCATTCTCTCTGCTGCCCCGCTGGAGGGAGGGACTATAAAACCAGAAGTGGTATGCCTCACTTAGTCTCTGCAAGATGGAGGAACCAGAGGTCACGTCTCTCTGAAATAGGCACTGGACACATGTCTACTCAACTGGGAGTGCCCTTAATGTGGTTTGAAAATGAAAATATGGGTTGGTTAGAAGTAAAAAGGCACTGCCTGCAAATGTTTGTTTGAGTGGGGTTTGGGTTGAAGTTAAAAGGCTCTACTGCAAATGGTGGCTTAGGGGCTTTGGGTTGAAGTGAAAAGGCACTACTGCAAATGGTGGCTTGGGTGCTTTGGGTTGACGTGAAAAGGCACTACTGCAAATGTGGCTTGGTGCTTTTGGTAACTTCCTGTTTGCACTGTATATTGATTTTAGATAAAACGCTCCCACTTAAAGCTGTGATTGTTGGCCTTCGTAATCAGCCCCCTCCGCCACAGCAGGTGCAGAGGATTCTCCCATTAATGAAAAATAAAAGTGTTATTAGTTTTTAAAAAAAAAATGTTGAGAATCTCTCTCCTGTCATGAAGGCCACACACCTTTTCCGGTGGGAGGGGTTATAAAACCCGGAAGTGTGGGTGTGGCTCAGTCTCTGCATGATGGTGGGGGAGGGAGAGGTCACGACTCAGTCTGAGCTGTGATAAAACTGAACACACTGAATGTCTACTGAAACTGTGAGTTTTGGTGTTTTTGTGTGTTTTACGGTGGTTTCACCCTGCTTGAAACGGTATGAAACTGCATTTGAATGTGAAGGCCTTGCACCCTGCATGAAATAGTATGAAACTGCATTTGAATGTGGTGCGTTGCACCCATGCATGAAATGGTATGAAGCTGCATTTGGAATTTGGTGGCCTTGCCACTGTGCTTGAAGTGGTATGAAACTGCACTTGAATTTGGTGGCTTTGGATCCAGCTTGAAGTGGTATGAAGCTGCACTTGAATTTGGTGGCCATTGCACCCTGCTTGAAGTGGTAGGAAACTGCACTTGAATTTGGTGGCCTTCGCCTGCTTGAAATGGTAGGAAATTTGATTTGAAAAATTTGGTGGCCTTTGCACCCTGCTTGAAAATGGAATTTCAAGGAATAGCCATGAGTCAACTGCCAGCATCACCCTGCCGTGAGTGAGCTGCCAGCACATCAGGCTTGAGGGGACTGGAGCTGCCACCACCCCAAGAACCCATACCAGCACTCCAGAAAGCCCCCCCCCCACTGGCACATCAATATTGGAATTGGTGGAGAGGTGGAATATTGCATCGGGGACCAGCCCTCCCGTGTGAACATGGGACCCAAGGGTCCCACATTAGTCTAGTCTATATGTAATGATTCCATTAAAATGTATATTATGTCAGAAACCATGGAATTCATATTTTTCAGTATTGTTATTGAAAAAAAATGTTACTTAAGTAACAACTAAACAGGTTCGCTTCTTAATAAACAGACAACACACAAACTGTTTGGTAGACCAGTTCAAAACTTTACTTATTATCGGCCGATGGAAGGGAGCAAGAACTCTAGTCAAGTGAGCAATTACAGTCACTTCACTGCCATTAGCCCACTTCTCCGAAGAACATAGAAACATTAGAAATTAGGTGCAGGAGTAGGCCATTCGGCCCTTCGAGCCTGCACCGCCATTCAATAATGACTCATGGCTGATCATCCAACTCAGTATCCCATACCTGCCTTCTCTCCATACCTCTGATCCCTTAGCCCACAAGGGCCACATTTAACTCCCTCTTAATATAGCCAATGAACTGGCCTCCACTACCCTCTGTGGCAGAGAGTTTCAGAGACCCACCACTCTCTGTGTGAAAAAAGTCCTTCTCATCTCGGTCCTAAACGGATTTCCCCCTTATCCTTAAGCTGTGACCCCTTGTCCTGGACCTCCCCCCAACATCGGGAGCAATCTTCCTGCATCTAGCCTGTCCAACCACCTTAAGAATGTTGTAAGTTTCTATAAGATGCTCCCCTCTCAATTTTCCTAAATTCTAGAGAGTATAAACCGAGTCTATCCAGTCTTTCTTCATAAGACAGTCCTGACATCCCATGGAATCAGTATGGTGAACCTTCTCTGCACTCCCTCTATGGCAATAATGTCCTTCCCTCAGATTTTGGAAACCAGAACTGTATGCATACTCCAGGTTGTGGTCTCACCAAGACCCTATACAACTGAAGTAGAACATCCACTGATACTATACTAAATCCTTTTGCTATGAAAAGCTAACAGATACCATTTGCTTTCTTCACTGCCTGCTGCACCTGCATGCCTACTTTCAATGACTGGTGTACCATGACAACATTCCCAGGTCGCGCTGCATCTCCCCTTTTCCTAATCGGCCCGAATTACATCATATTAAATAAGTGTTTTTTTTGTCACCTTAGCACATTCCACTAACATTAGTCATAGTCAGAGGTACAGAGAATAAAGATCACTACAGGAATGCGCCTGCGTGGTCTCGTCACATCAAAGGCATCTTGTCATATGGTACAAGGACTTGACATATCAAAGGCTTCAGCCATTTGTCATTGCCCCTTACTGGATCAATCTAGTTTCCTCTTTCAACATCTCCTCCCTCATAAACATCGGACATTTGTCCCAATACATCTTACTGGGATTTAAATTTGGGCTTCCTTTCTCGCCAAATGCTAAAACGCATTTTAAGTGTATTCTTATCTCACTACACAGTAACCTGAGGCAAGCCTGTCTGTATTAATTTACTGGAAAAAAGCCTAATTTTGAGACAAAAATATAAGCAGTAAGCCTTTCTTATATTTTTAAATCATAATTCAGCCTTATCATTATCAAGGAAAAGAAAGTTCCAATTGTTTGATTGTATAGGGATGTTTTGATATTGTTTAAAAATTATATATATGGAGAAAATTAATAGCTCTAAAACCTACCTTAATTTTGCAATCTCACTAAAGATAATCCCCCTTTCCCTCTTCTCCCCGACCCCATCTCTCTCTCCCCTCCTTACCTCTCTCTCTCTCCCCCTCCCACATCCCCCCCGCTTTCTGGCGGGGGTGGGGGGGCGAAGATGAAGGTGACGCGGGCCCAGCGGGTGGCCGTGGGCCCATCGCGGGGAGTGGCTGGGCCCAGCCGGGGTGGCGTGGACACATAGGGGTTCAGGGGGTGGCGTGGGCCCTGGGGAGTGGGGAGCGTGGGCAGTGGGCCAAGGCAGGGGGTGGCGTGGGCGCGGGCCCTGGCAGCGGGGGGAGGCAGGGGAGCAGGCCCCGCCTCAGCGGCGTCTGGTGTTGGAGTTACAGCCGCAGGGTTCAGATTCAGCCACTCCGGCCCGGCGACGGGAGAACGGTCTCCCTGGTCGCCAGGCTCGCCGTTGGCGAGCGTCCGACGCCGCGGATGGAGATGCTGGACCAGGCGGGCAGATACCGTACCCCGCATCCCCCCCCCCCCGGGCCCGGAGAAATGGGCACTCCCTTATCCCGTGGGGCTAGATTCATCCCCTTATGGGTAGTTTGAACCGATGATAAAAAAAACAGACTCCTCCTCCTGCAACGCAATATTCCACTACTTACCTTGGAGTAAATGACACGAGGCATCGAGCTCAATGTGTGGAATGCAAATGCCAGTCTGATCCCGCCTGGGCCCACTGCGCACGCGCGGAGAAACAGCGTCATTTTGCGTCGCTTCCCCAACTGCGCAGGCACGGATGGTTGCATTTTTTTCTCACCAAATCATCCAGTGGCCGGAACCAGCATTTCGGGCGCTTTTCCGACAAAGTGGAAACGCCAGTTTTTTATTTTTTTTTCCCCCCTCGGGAATTTTTCTTACTCTGGGGGAAAAAACGGGGGTTGCGGTTTGCACCCAACGCATCCCCCCCTTCGGGACAGCCATGCAGTGGGTCAGGCAGCATCTCTGGAGAACATGGACAGGTGATGTTCGGGTCAGGCCCCATCTTCAGATTAATTGCAGGGGTGGGAGGAAAGAAAGCTGGAAGAGTGGAGGGCGAGGATAAAGCACAGCAGGTCATAGGTTGAAGAAAGAAACTACAGATGCTGGTTTATATTGAAGATAGACATGGAGTGCTGGAGTTACTCAGCGGCTCAGATTGAGATTCCAACTCAACCCCCCGCCTGAATTACTCCAGCACTTTGTATCTATCTTAGGTCGTAGGTGTGAACAATAATTACATTCCCTTAGTTTAGTTTGGATGTACAGCGCAAAAGCAGGCCCTTCGACCCACCGAGTCCGCACCGACCAGCGATCCCGCACACTAAGGACAATTTACACTTTTTTACCAAAGCCAATTAACATACGAACATGTACGTCTTTGGGATGTGGGAGGAAACCCACATGGTCATGCGGAGAAGGTACAAACTCCGTACACACAGCCGTACCTAGGCTCTATGACGCTGGTCGGCGCGGAGCCGGTGGGCGGAAGGGTCTGCTTGCCACGTTGTATCTCTGAGGGTCTAAAGTGTAAATGACTAACGGCGGTGCCCATCCTTGTCGTTGGCAGGTCTGCTCCAGTGTATTTCCCCAGCTGGGACCAGTTCAAGCACCACTTGGCGGTGCACACGGGTGAGAAGCCCAACCACTGCACCGTGTGCGACATGTGGTTCATGCGTGCCGGTGAGCTGCGGGCAACACGTGAGTGAGAAGCACGGGGAGTCGGAGCCGGCAGCGGAGGACGAGGTGACCGAGATCGTGGTGCCGGTGGTAAATGATCGACACTGAGGCCATGGAGGGCGAGACCATCATCGAGCAGGTGACGGTGTAGCTGACCACTGCCCGACTTAGGGGGGAGGGGGGGGGGAGAAGGGCGTTTGGTGCGAGGCTTTGGGCTGGGGGAGAGGGGGGTCGGTCGGACCCTTCAATGCCCAGCCTGACCGACCAGGGCAGAGAACAGCGGCCGCGTCTCCCTCCCCCACCCGCTCTTTGGACTTCTTTCGACAAACCGGCGGTCGGCTTAGGCGGAATGGAATCAAAGCCTCCGTGCCTCCTGTGCGCAAGGAGATCTTGGAGCAGCCGAGGGTGGGTGTCCCCTCTCCGACCTGCTGGCATCGCTCGGCACATCGACTCACGGCCCAAAGGCCGCCGGGAATGGAAAAGAAACATCGACGTGGTTTATGTTGGCCGGCAGCAGAACGATCGAGCCCCTGCACTGGGAGCCATCGCCCGCGGACTAACACCGTACACACGGCGGGCGGGTTGTGCCGCTGAAGCACCACTGGGCATCCACGCCCTGTTGAAACTGTCGGGCGTGAGATCTAGGGCCTTTTGCCACTGCATGAGTCTTCATCGCCAGTCTGCGCTGTCAGTTCGCCGTGCCCTGAAGCGCTAATTCCCCTAGTCTGTATGACATCGGGGGTGGCATGTCGGACACATCGCAGAAAGGACTGCACTTCTGCTGGAGCTGTTCCAGTCGCCATCTCCGTGTGACTTCTTGTAAATGTTCGTAAAGAATGCACGGCGGTTTCATCCACTTACAGGCACGTAAATAAAAAAAACTGTCTGATTCTGTAGACCCGGTGCGTTATGTCTTTGATTTGACACCGTTTTCCCACAGCTCCTCCAGCTCAGTGACCTGCCGCTGCCACCCCCAGCTCTCCTGCCCCGCGGTAGCCAGCGGCTGGCATGCATCGACACAAGCCGACAGGAAGGTCCGAGCTGTGTGTTACAGCCCACCACAACTGGGGCATGGGATGATGACCTGATCAGTCAGCTCTTACACTCCTGGCCTCTTCAGTCAGTATAGTTTAGTTTAGTTTAGAGATACAGCGCGGAAACAGACCCTTTGGCCCACCGGGTCCGCGTCGACCAGTGATCCCCGCACATTAACACTATCCTACACCCACTAGCGACAATTTGTACATTTACCAAGCAAATTAAACTACAAACCTGTACGACTTTGGAGTGTGGGAGGAAACCGAAGATCTCGGAGAAATCCCACGCAGGTCACGGGGAGAACGTAAACACTCCATACAGACAGCATCCGTAGTCAGGATCGAACCCGGGTCTCCGGCGCTGTATTCGCTGTCAGGAAGCAACTCTACTGCTGTGCTATGGTGACCGCCCTAAGTTTAGTTTATTATCATTATTATCATGTGTACCGAGGTACAGTGATAAGCTTTTATTGTATGCTATCCAGTCAGCGGAAAGACAATACATGATTACAATTGAGGCATTTACAGTGTGTAGATACATGACAAGGGAATAGCAAGATAAAGCCTGTAAAGTGCAATCAAATATACTCTGAGGGTCACCAATGAGATAGATAATAGTTTAGGACCACTCTCTAGTGATAGGATGGTTCAGTTGCCTGATAACAGCTGGGAAGAAACTGTCCCTGAATCGGGAGGGTGTGTTGTTTTCATACTCCTGCACCTCTTGCCCGATGGGAGAGGGGAGGAAGAGGGAGTGGCCAGGGTGCGACTCGTCACTTGATTATGCTGCTTGCCTCGCCGAGGCAGCGTGAAGTGTAGATGGAGTCAGTGGAAGGGAGGTTGGTCCGTGTGTGATTGTCTGGACTGCGTCCACAATTTGCTGCAATTTCTTGCGGTCGTGGAAGGAGCTGTTCCCAAACCAAGCTGTGATGCATCCCGATAAAATGCTTTCTATGGCGCGTCGGTTAGAAGTTGCCTCTGTCCGGTAACTCCAGTTGGGAAGTGCGTGAGGGTAATGGGAGGTCATATTGCAGTTGTGAGAGGTCATGTTGCAATTGTATAAGACGTTGGTGAGGCCGCATTTAGAGTATTGTGTTCTGTTTTGGGCACCATGTTATTGGAAAGATGTCGTCAAGCTGGAAAGGGTGTAGAGAAGATTTTTGAGGATGTGGTCAGGACTCGATAGCCTGAGCAACAGAGAGAAGTTTAGGCTGGGACTGTACTCTTGAAGTGCAGGAGGATGAGGGATCATATAGGAATATACAATCGGGAATAGATCGGATAAAAGTGCAGTCTCTTGTCCAGTGTAGGGGAATCGAGAACCAGAGAACATGGGCCTAGGGTGAGAGGGGAAAGATTTAATAGTAACCTGAGGGGTAACTTTTTCACAAAAAAAGGGCGGTAGATATATGGAACGAGCTGCCGGAGGTAATTGAGGCAGGTACTATCGCAACATTTAAGACAGGTACATGGATAGGAATAGTTTTGAGCGATATGAGCCAAACACAGGCAGGTGGGAGTAGGGTAGATGGGGCATGTTGATCACTGTGGGCATGTTGGACTGGGCCTGTTCCACGCTGTATGACTCATGTGTTGTCAACTATAAACAGAAAATGTTAAAATTTCTGTCGTTCACTCACCTTGCCTCTGCTTTCGTTGTTTTCCAAAACTTTTGAAAAACTTGTGTGCAACAAAGTGAAGAACTCCATTTTAAGTTTAGCCAGAAGAAGCCTTCCACAGCTCCATTCACAGTGCCGCAGAACAGATGGATATAAAAGATGGTAAGATTCAACTTGAAAAACTCTACATTCTTCCTTCACATAATTCAAAAACAAGGGAAGGTTAGATGCAAAGCAAAAGCCCCTCGACACTTACCCATCAAACACTCCCAAAATAGTGGTAGTGCGGGTTAGATATTGAATGCAGAAACAGAACATCACAAGGACAGGCCCTTCAGCCCACAATGCCTGTGCTGAACATGATAGCATGTTTGGCATGTGATCCATACCCCTCTATTCCCTGCATGTTGTGTCTATCAAAAAGGTTTATAAATATCCCTATTGTATCTGCCTCCACCACTACCCCTGGCAGCACATTCAAGGTACCCACCTTGTGTGTCACTGTAAAAAAAAACATGTCCTGTACATCTCCTTTAAACATTTACCCTCTCACCTTAAAGCTATGTCCTTTTATTTGACATCCCACCCTGCAGAATAAGTAGATTCTGATGATCTATGCCTCTTATGATTTTTATAAACCTCTATCAAGCCTCACTCATTCCGGAGAAAACAATCTAACTTGGTTTAAACTCTCCTTATAGCTAATCCTTCCAATCCAGGCAGCATTCTGGTAAACCTTCTTTGCACCCTCACCAAAGTCTCCACATCCTTCCTGTAAATGGGGCGACCAGAACTGCACGCAAAACTCCAAGTGCAGCCTCACCAACGTTTGGTAAAAACTACAACCTGACTTCCTGATTCTTACGTTCAAAGAAGGCAAGCATGTCTTCTTTACCACTCTTATCTACTTGTGTAGCCGCTTTCGGGGAGCAATGGACTTGGATCCCAAGATCCCTCTCCATGTTTAGGGTCTTGCCATTAACTATCTATTTTCCCCTTATGTTCGCTGGTGGTCGCCGGGAGTAGTCTCCTCAGTCGCACAAAAAGTCGTAGTGTCTTTCTGGTCGCTGCAAAATTTTCAACATGTTGAAAATTTTTCGGCACCAGTGGGTTTGATGCCAATGAGCATGGCTGACTTCTCCTGATGCAGGTGGATAGTTTTCTAAACCAACATGTAGAGGAACCAACGAGAGAGCAGGCTATTCTAGACTGGGTATTGAGTAATGAGGAAGGGTTAGTTAGCAGTCTTGTTGTGCGTGGCCCCATGGGCAAGAGTGACCATAATATGGTTGAGTTCTTCATTAGGATGGAGAGTGACATAATTAAGTGAGAAACAAGTGTTCTGAACTTAAACAAAGGTAACTTTGAAGGTATGAGACGTGAATTGGCCAAGATAGACTGGCAAGTGATTCTTAAAGGGTTGACAGTGGATGTGCAATGGAAGGTATTTAAAGACTGCATGGATGAACTACAACAATTGTTCTTCCCAGTTTGGCAAAAGAATAAATCAGGGAAGGTAGTGCATCCATGGATAACAAGGGAAATCAGGGATATTATAAAAACAAAAGATGAAGCATACAAATTAGCCAGAAAAAGCAGCCTACCAGAGGAGAAATTCAGAGTCAGCAGAGGAGGACAAAAGGGCTTAATTAGGAAAGGGAAAAATAGATTATGAAAGAAACTGGCATGGAACATAAAAACTGACTGCAAATGTTTTTATAGATATGTGAAGAGAAAGAGATTAGTTAAAACAAATGTAGGTCCCTTGCAGTCAGAAACAGGTGAATTGATCATGGGGAACAAGGATATGGCAGACCAATTGAATAACTACTTTGGTTCTGTCTTCACTAAGGTAGACATAAATAATCTTCTGGAAATAGCAGGGGACCGGGGGTCAAATAAGATGGAGGAACTGAGTGAAATCCAGGTTAGCCGGGAAGTGGTGTTGGGTAAATTGAACGGATTAAAGGCCGATAAATCCCCAGGGACAGATAGTCTGCATCCCAGAGTACTCAAGGAAGTAGTCACAGAAGTAGTGGATGCATTAGTGATAATTTTCAAAACTCCTTAGATTCTGGAGTAGTTCCTGAGGATTGGAGGGTGGCTAATGTAACCCCACTTTATAAAAAAGGAGGGAGAGAGAAAACGGGGAATTACAGACCAGTTAGTCTAACATCGGTAGTAGGGAAACTGCTAGAGTCAGTTATTAAAGATGGGATAGCATCACATTTGGAAAGTGGTGAAATCATTGGACAAAGTCAGCATGGATTTACAAAAGGTAAATCATGTCTGACGAATCTTATAGAATTTTCAGAGGATGTAACTAGTCGAGTGGATAAGGGAGAACCAGTGGATGTGTTTATATATAGACTTTCAGAAGGCTTTCGACGTGTGAAGAAAGCAAATGGTATGTTAGCATTCATAGCGAAAGGATTTGAGTATAGGAGCAGGGAGGTTCTACTGCAGTTGTACAGGGTTTTGGTGAGACCACACCTGAAGTATTGCGTACAGTTTTGGTCTCCAAATCTGAGGAAAGCCATTCCTGCCATAGAGGGGGTTCAGAGAAGGTTCACCAGACTGATTCCTGGGATGTCAGGACTTTCATATGAGGAAATACTGGATAGACTCGGCTTGTACTCGCGAGAATTTAGAAGATTGAGGGAGTTTACTCTTAGAAACTTACAAAATTCTTAAGGGATTGGACAGGCTAAATGCAGGAAGATTGTTCCCGATGTTGGGGAGGTCTAGAACAAGGGGTCACAGTCTTAAGGATAAGGGGAAATTCCTTTAGGACCCAAGATGAGGAAAACATTTTTCACACAGAGAGTGGTGAGTCTCTGGAATTCTCTGCCACAGAAGGTAGTTGAGGCCAGTTCATTGGCTATATTTAAGTGGGAGTTAAATGTGGCCCTTGTGGCTAAAGGGAAACAGGGAGTATGGGAGAGAAGGCAGGTACAGGATACTGAGTTGAATGATCAGCCATGATCATATTGAATGGCGGTGCAGGCTCGAAGGGCTGAATGGCCTACTCCTGCACCTATTTTCTATGTTTCTATGTTTCTAATTTATCCATATCACTGTCCAAATGTCTTTTAAATGTTGTTATTGTACCTGCCTCAACTACTTCCTCCAGCAGCTCGTTCCATATAGATACCGCCCTCTGTGTGAAAAAGTTGCTCATCAGGTTCCTATTACATCTATCCCTCCTCAGCTTACATGTATGCCCTCCGTTTTTCGTTCCCTTACTTTGGGTAAAAGACTCTGTGAATTAATCCTATCTATTCCTCTCATATTTTGTGCATCTCTATAAGAACACCTCTAGCTTGTTTGCCCACTGGATGATTCTATGACTATGACTTCAATTTGCCCACTTTAAAAACCCTCACCTGTAGTCCAGCCCATGGAGTGCAGCAGCAGCACCTCGCCCGTGGCCCCGTCGGGAATTTGTCCTGTATTTTGACCTTTTGTCCTGTACTTTGACCTTTTGGGAGTGAGAAAGTTGGCAACCCTGAACAAACCCCATCGCCCCATTACTGTCAAGCCCATTACATTGTATGTATTTACCACTATTGGGCACTGTAGCTGAAGCAGCCTCTATTTAGATCTAATGCTTTTAAATATGACCGTTGTACATTGATTTGTACTCTTTAGACTTTAGACTGTGGAGACACAGTGAAAAACGGATTGTTCGGCTCTTCAACATTGATACGTGCTTTAGACTTTAGACTATACCTCAAAGTCAAAGTCAAAAGTCAAAAGAGTTTATTGTCATGTGACCCTGACAGGACATTGAAATTCTTTCTTTGCATAGCACAACAGAACATAATAGGCATTGACTACAGTTATAAGCTTAAATACACACATTAATTAATAAATTAATAAAGTGCAAATAACAGATGGAGGGGTATTAATGTTCATAGTTTTATCCGAGCCAGGTTTAATAGCCAGATGGCGGTGGGGAAGTAGCTATTCTTGAACTGGGTTGTTGCAGTTCTCAGGCTCCTGTACCTTCTACCCGAAGGTAGCAGGGAGATGAGTGTGTGGCCAGGATGGTGTGGGTCCTTGATGATGCTGCCAGCCTTTTTGAGGCAGCGGCTGTGGTAGATCCCCTCGATGGAAGGAAGGTCAGAGCCGATGATGGACTGGGCAGTGTTTACTACTTTTTCTAGTCTTTTCCTCTCCAGGGCACTCAAGTTGCTGAACCAAGCCACGATGCAACCAGTCAGCAAGTTCTCTACTGTGCACCTGTAGAGGTTAGAGAGAGTCCTCTAAAGATACCTTAAAGATACGGCACGGAAACAGGCCCTTCAACCTACCAAGTCCATGCTGACCAGCGATCACCCCGTTTACTAGCACTTTCCGACACGCTCGGGACAATAGACAATAGACAATAGGTGCAGGAGTAGGCCATTCGGCCCTTCGAGCCAGCACTGCCATTCAATGTGATTGTGGCGGATCATCCCCTATCAGTACCCCATTCCAGCCTTCTCCCCATATCCCCTGGGCTATTTTTAAGAGCGCTATCCAGCTCTCTCTTGAAAGCATCCAGAGAACCTGCCTCCACCGCCCTCTGAGGCAGAGAATTCCACAGACTCACCACTCTCTGTAGGAAAAAGTGTTTCCTCGTCTCCAGGGCCGGCCTTACTGTGGCCGGGGAGGGAATCAGCTCGCGTGGCTACGAGTGGCCACCATCACCGGACAGTGGAACCGACTGCCATCTCAGCGCCTTCTGCCGGCCCACTCACCTCTGGCAGTGCTCTCCATCTGAACAGTGAGGGGACCAGCTCAAGAGCAAAGATCATAGAGCGGAGTGGGTCAGCGGGTGATGGATAACATCACAGCGGGCGGAGGGGCTTACTCCTGTGTCAGCGCGAACAATGGATCAACTCGGGTTACTCGCACTGACACATAGAGTAAGCTCCACCGCCCGCTGTCCTGTTATCCATCGCCCGCTGACCTGCTCTTGAGCCGGATGCTGGCATGATCCCCGCCTCCCTCCTTCTCAATGCTCCTGCCCTCCCCGTAACATTACCCCTGGCCAGACGACCCACATGCTGTGAAAGGAACTCTTTCCCCCCAGCAGCGCTGTCCTTTTACAGCCGCTTCCCACTTTACAGCTGCTTCCCATCAGCTGCTAGCAATGAGGGATAGACCTGGCTATCCCTCAGTACTGCAACATCGTTCTTGATGTTGCTGTACTGAGGGATAACAAAGTCTATCTTTCTTGGCGAACAACCTAACTTTCGGCCTGCAAGGTGCAGGTACAGGTACATTTTCTAGCAATGTTACAAAATTTTGAGATTTAACAAATCAAGTCTGCAATTTATCCCATCAGATAAAGCATAAAAAGAAGTTTAATTTGACACCTAATTCACTTTCATATCTTCAGTATTAAAAAAGTTATGGCCATTTTCATAATTGGAAATTAGCATCTTGTTCCCTATTGCTTTTCCATTGACTTAACACAAAAGCTGTGATCGAGGACAGTCAAAAGCCCATAACTTTCTTAAAAATTAAGAGAAATGAAATCCATTTTCAGTTATTATAGATTGAAGCATTCTGAAATCAATATAAAACATCTTACTTGGATGACCTGAAATTAAAGCATATAACAGTAAGATTTTACTTCGGACTCACGTGAGTGACTACGTGAAGACCCCGCCAGGATGCATGCGCGACATATCGTCGAACGCATTGCGGAAGCGACAGTCGGGAGGAGCGCCGCTCCTCCAGCGCGAATTTTGAAAATTTACGGAAGGTAAGTCTTACCTTTTCTGGTGAGCGTGGCGACTCGGAGTGTTTCTTTTTCAGGAGGAAGCACCATGGAGTCGCGCAAGGGAGAGCAGCAGCTGATACCGCTGCTGTGGAAGCAGCTAGCAGCGAGCCGTCTCTCCAGAGCTGCAGGTGCTGCCAGCAGCTCCCGGCTTCTCGCCGCTACAGACCGCAGGTGCGCCGCGGGCGGCGGCAAAACCACCCGGAAGTCGGACAGGACCGTTGACTCGGCTGGGTCCGGACCTGAAGACACCCCGTTCACGGATAGCGACGGCGGGCGTCTTTCCCGCGGGAGCGGGTGGGGAGCAGTGCTCCAGCGTGACCTGCTAATGCAGGGGCAGAGTCACAGTGGGTCTCCTCGCAGACCCATGGCAGGATCCTTTCAAGGACTGCCAAATGTCTCACCCTCTTCGCAGGGGAGCATTAGGGGTCAGAGCTGGGCTGACCCTGAAGAAGGGGCAATGGCTGAACAGTCAACTGTGAGGGGTGCCAGAAGAGAGAGCAGCAGAAGATTGTGGCATGCTGTATCAACTCAGGAAGGACTGCCTATACAAAGCTGCAAGCCAGTGAAAAATACATGGCTACAAACCAGCTACAGGAGCAAGCCATTAACTTTATGGCTGGGAAGTACATTGCTCCAGAGAACTCCATTTCTCTTAAAGTACCAGCAGTCCATGACCCCATCTGGGGCAACAGGAGCCCATCTATAAGGAGCCAAGAGGTGAAGCTCCAGAGGAAACTGCTGGCTGCTAAAATCACAGCAGTACCAGGACAACTGATGGGGTTGATTTGCCTGAAGAGTTACGTGATGCTCTAGCAGACTGTGTAATACTCAGTGGAGATTTTACAGTTACAGGAAGAGCATCATCAAGAAATGCGGAATTATGCAAGACAAGTAGCACACAGGCACCAAAATTGCTGTTGGGGGACCTCCCGAAGCAGGTGAAAGACCTGCATGAGGAAGCCAAGGCTATAGGCCTGATTAAGGTGCAAAGCATCTCTAAAACCCCCTACCAACAGCGGCAGCACCCCTACACACCCACCAGACATCGGTGCTATGGAAGACCATCTGGTGGTGAAAGCTCGAAGGCCGGCCCACCTGCACAGCGGTCTTTCAGACCATGGCCCAGCCCCGGCCTTCATGGAAAAACGCGCCAACCCCACAACGCAGCAACACAATACCAGAAGAAACAACTGCGGAGACAACCCACACAACACCGGTAACCATGGAGGTAGGTGGGTCTGGTTGTCTTACAAAACATTGCATGTCCGATTCATTAAAGTTGGGGGACGGTTGCACTTGTTTCATCATGTGTGCTGCACTTTTACCTCTGAACTTTTACATACTCGGAAGTATTCAGAATTACAAAATTGAATTTGTATACGAACTACCGTCCCAGTTCAGCATACGCCTAGCAGGAAGTTCATACTTCACAAAAAGAGAGAACAGCAGGCCATGCTGAACTGTTAAGACTAACAGTAATCTAACCTGCACCTAATTTCTATGTTTCTATGTTTCTATGACTAAACACAAAATGGATTGAGAAAACAATCAGAGAATTTCAAGAGTTCGTATCAAATATATTTATAAAAAACTAAAAAGATGGTGGTTGCCGTATCATTATAGATTTGACCGAACTAAATACTTCCGTTCAGTATGCCCATTTCAAATTAGACACGTTTGTCACACACAGGGTCATCGTAAATACCTGAAATTTATCTGGATGGGACAGCAATGGTAGTATGCCTTATCCAATGGGTTGTCATCAGCACCCAGGCTATTACAAATTTATTAAAACCAGCTTTAGCATACTTAAAGAAACATAACCATATCGTCATGGCTTACCTTGATGATATTCTCATTGTAGGTGAAAATTGGAGCTGGCTACATTGGTGGTATCAGCCACAACAGAGAGGTTTAACGTACATCCAGATAAATCAAAATTGGAACCCTCCACTACCATGGATTATTTGGGGTTCACTATTGACTCTGTTCATATGTCTATCACCTTGCCACCAAACAAAGTGACAGACTTGATGGGAGTATGCAAAAGCCTCACTGGCATCAGGGAACCATCCATTCGGCAAGGAGCAAGAGTGATTGGGAATTGGTGGCTGCGTTCCCAGCAGCACAATTGGACCACTCCATTATTAAAACCTGGAAGAGGGAAATTTTAGCTCTCAAAAATCATACAGGCCATTTCAATAGGCCTATGCAACTACCAGGGAAAGTAATTAGAATTAAACTGGTGGATAGAAATGTTCCATATTATCCTAACCCCATCACCCCATTCTATATCCCTAGGGTACATTACAGACTGATGCCAGTGCTAAAGGTTGGGGAGCAACTAATACCACCGCAAGTTGTGGTGGCAGATGAGTGCACAAAAAATTATTCTGTTTCAAGCACTAGGAATTAATTATCTAGAAATGCTGGGAGCGTTTCATGGACTCGGGGCCTACTGCTCAGATGAGCACCAGTTGCATGTACGGTACAGATTGATACCACACTGGGGGCCTATATATAATCATATGGGTGAAATAAAGTCAATATCATGTGATGAATTGCCTAATAATATCTGGCACTGGTGTCTGGGAGAGAGATTTGGATCTCAACCACTTACCTTCCAGGCAAGCTAAATACAGTGGCAGACATCAGGTCACGTAAATTCAACGACAACATTAAATGGATGTTGGATCGGAAAGTGTTTACAGATATTATAGACCGGTATGGGACACCAGATATCGACCTTTTTTTCCATCCGGACTAATTCACCAACTACCAACATATGTTGCTTGGGAACCAGACCCAGGGGCAGCAGCGATGGACGATTTCTCGCTGCATTGGGGGGGGGGGTTTGTTTTGCTATGCATTTTCCCCTTCTGCCTCATCAGGCGAGTCTTACAATAATTAAACAAGACGCCGCAACGGGTACCATGGTTCCCAACAGTACAAAGATGGTCTCAGAACCCTGCATCTGGATCAACAACGGCCAAGGAGGTTGGCACACCCCGTGCGGGAATGTATCCGTGCCATGACTGTATGAACTTGTTGATTTGCAGTTTCTGAACAGGCCATTTCTGGGATACGGACTCTCCGACAGGACGATCAATGCCATCTCAGCGTCGTACAGGGAGTCCACGAGAAGACAGTACCTGACATATGTCAGGAAATGGGAAGTGTTCAGCACCAGGACGAACACTACATATGACTCAGCCACCAACACTGAAGTGCTGGAGTTCTGGCCACCCTTCATTTCGATGAAGGATTGAGTTACAGTGCCATTATTGTGCAAGGAGTGCCCTAGCTAATATCTGGGCAGAGGGAGTGATCACCTGGCTATAGGATCACACCCACTAGTACCTAAACGAATGAGGGGTATTTGTACTCTATTCCCCCCCAGGTCCAGATACACCTATATATGGGACATAGGTAGTACACCATGTTACGAGGATGGACACCAATATCGGGGCTCACTCTGGACAAACTAATATCCTAGATGGGAATGATTATGGCACTTGGATCAGCACAACGGGTCCAGTCCTTACACAAGCTAAAATAGGACGTCATGTCTGTCACAAATGGCAGATAACCTGCTACATACAGGGGTACTTAAACTAGACTGACCCGGTTCCTTTGGCCAATATTAGAGTTCTGGCCTATCCTGCAGATAGTCGGCCCTGCATAGTGACACATTCTTTCCAATATATAGTCACCAAGACACTTATGGGCACAGAGAGAGCTTTCTCATTAGCCATAAATGCCCTCACCTAAGGTCACAGTGCAAACCATATCCAGATGGTTCGGGTGGTATTACGTGCAGTGGTGAATACTAATGTTTTCAAATCTCATTCCAACAGGGCTGCATCTACATCGGACGCTAGGATGATGGGAGTTCCTATGGACCACATCCTTGCCACAGCGGGGTGGAGCAAAGAACGCGTTTCAATGCTTTATAATAAACCCGTGGGCGATCCTGAGACGTTTGCAGGGAAAAATTAAGTTATGTAAAATAAATTACCCAATGTGGGGCATATTATTTTAGGTATGAATAATACCTTTATTGTTTTTCAGCACAGTGTCGTGTGTGAAATACGTTCATCCTCCGTCCCAGAATGGCAGTGTGTGAGCATGGTCTCGTTCCAGGGCATGAAATCACAGAGCTTTGAAATCTTCACGTAGTCACTCACGTGACTCCGAAGTAAAATAGTAAGATTAAATGAGAACTTACCAGTTTGAAGTTTGATCTTTATTTTATGAGGAGTTACGATGAGGGATTACGTGAAGACCCCGCCAGGACGCATGCGCGACATTCTTCAAAGCAGTGGTGTGAAATCACAGATACCAGAGTAGACTAATATAGTAAGATAAGAGAGAACCTCCATACCAGTTGAACTTTATAATAGAGGGTTTTGGGAGCGGAGGGCACGTAATCCCTCATCGTAACTCCTCATAAAATAAAGATCAAACTTCAAACTGGTAAGTTCTCATTTAATCTTACTATTTTACTTCGGAGTCACGTGAGTGACTACGTGAAGATTTCGAAGCTTCTGTGTTTTTCATGTCGTAGAGTCATTCCATACGACAGTCCGGCTAGGTCAACACATCCATGAGTAAATAACCTTTTACCAGATCAGTTTTAGTTCTTTTCATAAATCTTTTAATGATAAAAGAACATATAATAACCCCCTTTTTTACATCTGGGGAAACCATTACAAAGTGATAAAAGATATAAGTGATAACATAATCGATAATATCAATCGATAGCGAAACAAAGCAGGTGATTATAGTGAACCCAACACCGCGTGTCCAAAGCCTCTCATTGTGTGAACAGGTTTATTGTAGAACTTTGAAAAAGTTTCTTCTTTACACTACCTTGCGGTTTCTAAAATGTGTTCGAGTGGTACGTCCTGTAACTTCGCCGCGGACGTAGCTGCTGCCCTGGTGGAGTGAGATTTGAACACATCAGTGTCTACTCCTGCTAAAAGTAACACCTGTTTTAACCACCTTGAAATTGTTTGTACTGAAGCTTTTGTGTGTAGTTCTTATGCGTAATCATTAACGCTTTTTCATCACCTCGAAGAGTTTTGGTAACTTTTATATATTGATTCAAATGTTTAACTACACACAACGTTGGATCAATAGGGTAAGCTTGAAACATTACCTTCGTTCCAGTTCTCCCTGGTCTGCTTTGTTTGATCAGATCGTAAACGTAAAACACAATGTTATCTGCAGCCACATGCATACAATCTAAAACGTATCATTTGTAATGTTTGCACCCTTTGTGCTGAGACCAATGCCATTAACATTACTAATTTAAATGTTAACTTTTCCAATGATATAACTTCGATTGGAGTCCATTGCCTAAGTAAAGTAAGTACAATGCTGACATCCCAAATTTCTGTATATCTTGGTTTGGGCGGATTTTTTGTTAAAGATTCCTTTCAATAAATCTGTATATTAATGGATGTGATCCAATTGATTTTTGGTCAGAAATTTGTCCTAAATAGGATGATAAAGCACTACGTGCACTATTATTGGCACTATAACTTAAGTGCTGCTCAAAATGCAACTCGGCAAGGAACTCCAATATGTTTGAAATGTTCACAGTATGATAAGATATATTTGATTGTCTACAAAAAAATTCCCATTTCTTTATATGTGTCATATATTGTCTCTGAGTGCTATCTCGCCATGATGCGACTATAACATCCATAGTTCTATCCGACAATCCAAGCTCTTGTAGTGGTCTGGTCAAAACCTGCAGATTAACAAATTCATATAAGCATGTAATGGATGAATTTCTTTGGTTACCGGTTTTATTAACAAATCACTGCTGCTAGGAATTGACATATATGGTTCTTTAATCATGTTTAACATCAATGGGAACCATGGTTGTGTCGGCTAATTTGGAATCACCAATAATCCTGTGGCAGAATCTTGTTCTATTTTCTTCAGACATTGCTGAACCAGAGCAAATGGCGGGAAAGCATAAAAGAACATATTCCCCCAATGTAGTGAAAAAGCATCTACTGCTACTGCATCTGGATCTGGTTCCCAAGACACATACTTAGGCAATTGATGATTTAATCTTGATGCAAACAGATCAATGTCTGGTAACCCATATTGAATCACAATTTTACTGAAAATTACTGGGTTCAACATCCATTCTGTGTTGTCTTTAAACACCCTTGATCTATTGTCTGTCACCACATTGTCTTTACCTGGGATATCATTTGCCGAAATCCAAATTTGGTGCTTAATACACCACTGCCATAGCTGATTGACCAGACAATCACATGATACCGATCTGACTCCACCCATGTGATTAATATATGCAACAGCTGTTTTATTGTCTAATTGTATCAGTACATGCAGATTCTTTTTTGTAGAACAATAGGCTTTTAATCCATAAAACACCCCCAATAACTCTAAATAGTTAATACCATATGTTTGGAGAAACATTTCCTCTTGGACAGTCCATCTGCCCCCACAACTGGTAAATGTATCTGTCGCCCCCCCATCCGAGAGCACTAGCATCTGTTTGTCAAAATACTTCAGGCTGTTGTATTAAAATGTTTTTAGCAGCTTGTGGGACATTTTCAATCCACCATTGCAATTCCAATAAAGCTTCTTTTGTTAATTGCATAGGCCTATCAAAATGGCCTGCTCGCTTTTTTAGAGCTCTTATTTTGTCCCTTTGAAGGTTTTGGTAATGTAATGGACCAAATTCTACTGCAGAAAATGCTGCTACTAGTTTACCAATAACCTTTGCTACTTCACGGATGAAGGGATAAGGTTTGTGAATGAGACCCCTACAGACCATTAAAGTATCATCAATCTTATCTGTTGGCAAAGTTACTAACATAGTAACTGAGTTAATCATAAACCCCAAATAGTTAATTGACTGTGCTGGCTGCAGCTGGGACTTAATTGGATGAATCAAGAAACCTAACTTCTCAAATAAAGTTTTAGTTGCTGAAACTGATTTTCCAGCTGATTCCTGATTATTACTGATAATTAAAATGTCATCAGATAAGCCATAATGATGTGCTTTTGTGCTCTTAATTGTGCTAAAGCTGGTTTCAACAGCTTTGTGAAGAGCCTGGGAGCTGAACTTAACCCATTTGGTAAAGCTTTAAATTGCCACAGCTGTCCCAGCCAATTAAATTTTAAATACCTTCGAAAAAATTGATGTATTGATACTGAATAGTACGCATCTTTTAAATCAATTGTAGCCATATAACAACCTGCTGATATCAAATGTCTTGTAGTGTTGAACGTTTCCATCTTAAAATGTTTATACTCGACAAATGTATTAAAGTTTGTAAGGTCCAGAATAATTCTGCAACCATCATCTTTTTTACTTCTTGGAAAGATATTTGACACAAATTGATGTTTATGTTCAACAGTTTTTTCAATAACACCTTTTTTAAACAATTTGTCAATTTCCACATTAATTTCTGCTTCTTCAATAGCAGAAAACATGAAACCATAAGCAGGTTTATTTTGTACCGGAAAATTAACACCTTCTTTAAATGTTATTGTAGCTCCTGAAACTGTTTGTAAAATAAACCGATCAGATGTGATGGCAAGCCATTCATCATAAAACATTTGTAATCTCCCTCCAACTGGAGATTTGTCCACAGTTTCTTTAAGAATAGAATAATTTTTTTTGTACCTGGTGGTCTCCTTCTCAGGCTGTGTCGGATGGTAATATTTTCTTATCATATTTCTGCCTCGGTTTCCAAAATCAAATCCCCTCCTTGACGAAAAATACCTTTTTTGTCCAAAAACGAAAGGTCTCATGTGGCTAATAGATTTAGCCTCTTCATCCATTTCTCTTATTTGTTTAGGCAGGTTTTCTCCAAATAGATAACCAGGAGCTTGAACACCACTTGATCGACACAGACCTGCAAACCTTGGATGAAATATGGGCCGAATCGCAATTTTCCTCTTACAATTAATTTCATAAAAGGAATTGCACAATAAGCCCAAAGTATCTCTTTGGATTTTAACCATTTCCGACCCTTCCATTTGCCTTCCAAAAGCAGTAATGGCAGCTGAAATCAGTTTGAGGATTCTTTGAAATCTTATTTCTTGTCCTCTCATGCCTGGAGTCATAGGTGTCCATATAGACGGATTAACCGTAGGTACCTTTAATGAGGTGCAATTTTCCGGTGTTTTATATAATTCTGCTGTTTCAACCATCACAGAATCTTGAAGTTGGTGAGATACCATATAATTAATACTGGCAGCTAGGTTTTCTTCCATAGCCTCACCACTTCCTTCAGGTATAGCAAAAACCTTTTGCCATATCAGGCACATATGGCCTCTTCTTTTTTATTTGTGGTGTGCACTCATAATCCACATCACCACTTGCAGGGTCTGACTTTTGCAGCCCTGATACACCTGGAATTTCATCCAATGAGACTTCCTCCACCCTTGTTCCTGGGTCTGGAGTTTCAAATTCCCAATTTGGCACATAGCCATATTCTGGATAGTCAAACCCCTCAGGGTCATTTTGGGAAATTTCTGGGTACTTTGACCCTTGTCTCATAATATTTTGGAGCACTCTCTCCATATGTTCCATTTTAAGCCATATAGCTTTATTATCCGGAGGACTTTAATTATCAGAGTCATCATCAGAAACCACGGGCCTCACGGATTTCTTTTTACTTTTTCTAGGAACATTTTCCTCCGTGGTTTGTATATCTGGAGAAATTATAGTCTCACTAACGGGTGAATCAGCGGCCACCGGTATCGGAACCGGATCCGCACTAATCTCTTGTCCCGACTCTTTAGCTTCTCCCCGGGACGATCTTTTTACCCGCGAAATTTTCCTTTGAGACTTCTCCATTTTTCATTTTTTATTATCTGGCTAAATCAGTACGCCAGCGTAACTCTGATTTTTTTTTTTTTTTTTTTTTTTGAATTTTTACTTTCACTTTTGCTGGTTCTACCAGCGTAACGTCTTTTTTAGAACGTCTCCTATTTTCCTTGCACTTACCTGCGGGTCCGTTCCGGCCGCTGTGAGGAGCTGCAGTCTTGCTTCTGCCGTCAGCGTCGACGTAATGCCATTCTAGCGCCAGGCGGGGCTTCTTCACGTAGTCACTCACGTGACTCCGAAGTAAAATTAGTTAATTACCTAATTGTAGTTAATTACAAAATTGACCGTCATGACGGAAATAGTAATAAACACCCAGACTGCCTTGAAAATATAAAAATGTGAAAAATATATATGTATAGAAGTAGAGCTATTAAATAATTGATAATATTGACAATATTAATAATGTATGACTGTTACATATAAAATGTTATTATTATGTACTTCTAATAAAAAAAGTTTAAAAAAAAAAGCAAAAAAAGCAATGTGATTTAACCTTCTGGACCTACCTACCAAGAAGAACCTTTTCACAACGAGCACAAGTACTCGGCTAAAAAGTCACTGGGTCTACACTCTGTCTCGCTGATGTATGGGAGAAGAATAAACAGGTTTTGATGGAGACACCAAGAGACTGCAGAAGCTGGAATTTTGAGCAAAAATAACAAAGCCAAAATAACTCAAGCCAAACAAGATTTTTTACTCAAGATAGACACAAAGTGCTGGAGTAACTCAGCAGATCAGGCAGCATCTCTGGAGAAAAAGGATTGGCGACGTTTCGTGTCGGGCCCTTTCTTAAGACTGAAAGACATTTTTCTAACCATTTGTAATTGTATGTTGGTGCACGTTTCATTCATCGTTGAAATCATTAGCGACGCAGTGGTGCCGTTTTCCAACGAGAACGGTGATGGACGCACCACACATCTCTGTCCTCCAGTTCCTGCGGACTTCCGCTGCTGGAAGTATAGGATTTTGGTGTGTGCTTTATCATCATTCCTTACAATGCCGTGTACGACAGTGATCGCAACTTCTACTTCAATTCAATTCAATTCAACTTTAATGTCGTTGCACAGATACAAGTATGGGTACAACAAAATGCAGTTTAGTGACAGTACGAAGTGATAGCAATATATAGGTAAATACAGATAAATAAATACAGATGTGGAAATCTATCGGCGGGACTCCGAGTTCAGCAATGCGATGGTGTTATTATAGAAGCTACTCCTCATCCTGCTGGTGCGGGACCTGAGGCTCCTGTACCGCCTCCCCGATGGTAGGAGGGCAAAACAGTCCATGGTTAGGGTGGGAGGGGTCCTTGATGATCTTCCCAGCCCGTCTCAGACACCGTTTTCGGAGGAGGGCATCCATGGCAGGGAGCGGGGCACCGCTGATGTGCTGGGCGGTTTTTCACCACCCGTTGTAGTGCCTTCCTGTCTGCTACGGTGCAACTGCTGTACCATACCGTAAAGCAGGTGGTCAGGATGCTTTCAATGGTACATCGGTAGAAGTTGGCCAGGATCTGGGGGGACAGGTGGGCTTTTTTGAGCCTCCTCAGGAAGTAAAGGTGCTGCTGCGCCTTTTTGATCAGCTTGAAGGTGTTGAGGGACCAGGACAGATCCTCCGAGATGTGTACCCCGAGGAATTTGTAGTTGGAGACCCGCTCCACCTCAGTCCCGTTTATATGGATGGGGGTGTGTCTGCCCCCTCTGTACTTTCCGAAGTCGACAATGATTTCCTTTGTCTTCCGGGAGTTGAGGACGAGGTTATTATCGGCACACAAGGTTGTCAGGTGCTGGACCTCCTCCCTGTAGGCTGACTCGTCGTTGTCACTGATCAGTCCTACCACCGTGGTGTCGTTGGCAAATTTTATGATGGCGTTGGAGCCATACTTAGGGATACAGTCATGGGTGAAGAGAGAGTAGAGGAGAGGACTGAGCACACAGCCCTGTGGCACGCCAGTGTTCAGTGTTATAGTGGAGGAGGTGAGGTTGTTGATCCTAACAGAATGTGGTCTGTTAGTAAGGAAATCCAGTGTCCAATTGCAGAGGGAAGTGGAGATGCCAAGACCGCTGAGTTTGGTGATCAAGCTAGCGGGTATGACAGTGTTAAAGGCTTTGCTGAAGTCAATGAACAGGTGTTATTACTGTCCAGGTGGGTCAGCGCAGAGTGTAGGGCCGCCGATATGGTGTCCTCTGTAGACCTATTGATCCGGTAGGCAAACTGATGGGGGTCCAGTGTGGGGGGGAGGCTGGCTTTGAGGTGAGCCAAGATCAGCCGCTCGAAGCACTTGGCTATGACAGGGGTGAGTGCCACTGGCCGGAAATCGTTGAGACTCCCTGTCGCTGATTGTTTGGGTACTGGCACAATGGTAGATGTCTTGAGGCAAGTGGGGACGACACCCAGGCCAGTGACAGATTGAAAATGTCAGTGAGGACCAGGGATAGTTGTCCAGCACATGCCCTGAGCACCCGCCCGGGGATGCCATCGGGGCCGGCAGCTTTGTGCTCATTCACCTTGCTCAGTGCATCTTGTACAGCAGAGGTGGAGAGACTGAGGGGTTGTTCATGCGGGGGTGGAGCAACTTTGATGGCTGGAGTTTTGTTGTCCTGGTCAAAGCGGGCGTAGAAATGGTTTAGCTCGTCAGGAAGGGAGGCATTGTCTGGGGGGGGGGGGGTGTTGACTTTATGGTAATCGGCAATGGATTTTGAAGTGTGGGTGGCTGTTGGCTCGCTAGAAGCTCATCCGCCCTTTGACAGGTCTTGTTTTTGGTCCTGCTGGGGATCCATAGCCCCCTCCTCACCTGGCAAACCAGGTTGGGAAGACGGTTTAGTCGCCGACTGTCCGACTATGGAGCAGGTTGCACGGGATTAAATGGTACCCGTGGCGGGGGGAACTCCCACCGACCTGACCTTAGTGCATGTGATGATGATAAATCACAAGCAATGCCGATATAGAAACACAATATGCTGATAGACAAGACCCGGAGAACACTCTGCCGTCTTCTTCTTTCGGCGAGTCAGTCCGGTACCGTAGAGATGAAAGGTCCTGTTCCCACAAACTCTGACTGTGTCTTCATAGTTGGTCAGTAGTTACCCACAGTTTTGTTGCAGACTGTGTCCTTGTATAGTCACAATTTCTTGCTTTAAATAGTTTAATTCAGTTTAGAGATAGAGCAGGGAAACAGGCCCTTCAGCCTATCGAGTCTGCGCCGACCAACGACCACCCTGATAAAGTTCACTTCTTAAAACAGACAACAATACAAAGGGTTAAAGGTAAACCAAGCCAAACTTTACCCAATTCGCAATGATGGGGGTGGCGGGTACCAGTACAGAGAGTATACCAAGGGAGAGCTGAAGATGTCCTGGTTGGGTTGCTCCTGGGCCTGGCCAAACTGGCCACCCGTGAGTCATGGTGCCAGGCGGTGGAGGGCTTTACCCAAGCCGGCTGCCTGCCCCATTTCCGGGGTTACGTCCGTGCCCGGTTGGGGTTAGAAAGGGAATACGCCCTGTTCACGGGCACCCTGGGGGAGTTCCGGGACCACTGGGCTCCGCAAGGTGTTGAATGCATCCTTGATAAGAAGTGTAACTTAGTTGTACAGCAGTTTATTAAGGATATTTGTTTGGATTGTATTATGGTGGTGGGATCTGGTGTGTTTTATTGCAGTGTAATATTATTTTTTTAATCATTGAATCATTTTTTTTGAAAAAAAAAGAGAGTATACCAATACACTCAGTACTCCCCGAGCAGCCACCCAAAGATACAGTGTTATATACTCTTGTAAAATATTTTTATTAGAAGCAAATACATATTAAGAAGGAATAACATAAAATCAAAAAGAAGAAACATATTATTCGTCACATATATTCTTAATATTTGTAAAGTTTACAGTCTTTCTTATTTATACTTCTATACTTTTTATTATTTTACAAACAGAAAGAAGATAGTAAAGAGAAATAATAAAAAAAGAAATAAAATAGAAGTAGAAAATCGATAAAATGAGTGGAGTATAAAGCAAGATATTCTTCATTGGAGATATATCCGTGGCCTATTGTATATAGTTCTTCATCTATTCCTTCATTCAGGCTTCAGTCAGGCCCTCGAACCGCACCACCTTGACCCTTTAAGTATTCAATAAATGGAGACCATATTCCTCTGAATTGATCTAGCTTATCCAAAAGGACAAGTCTTAATCTTTCCAGATGAAGTGTCTCCGACATTTCTGTAATCCACATTTTGATTGTGGGGGATGTAGGACCTTTCTAAAATCTTTCTATTATTGGATTTCCTCTATAAATTTTCTTATGTATTTTAGTATTTAGCAAATAAAATTGAGCGAATTTTGAAAGGTGAACAATCTTCCTTTTCCATTTTTAACCAGTTTGGTTGTTTATTTACTTATTTATTCTATGGCTCTTATAATCCCTAATAAAATTGGTAACTATAGAGCCCACTTTCTTAAAAAAAAATTTTGGAAGATATATCGGGATCAGTTGAAACAGGTATAATAATTGCGGAAGAAAAATTATTTTTATCGCATTAATACTACCTAGCATTGAAATAGGTAATGTTTTCCAATATAGGATATTCTTTAGTTTATTCAATAGGGGTGGGAAATTAGATTTAAATAAAGAATCATATCTTTTTGTTACATGAATTCCAAGATATTTGATTTTTTCATTTGCTATCTTAAAAGGATATTGTTGTAATATATGTGGGTTATTTCCCATTATTGGCATAAGTTCACTTTTATTCCAATTCATTCTCTATCCTGAAAACAATCCAAATTGAGTTATTAAATCTAATGTTAGGAATACTAATTTCCGGCTTTGTAATATAAAGTAATACATCATCTGCGTATAAAGAGATTTTATTTTTAGTTTCTTTGGTTTCATACCCGTATATTTCAGGATGTAATCTCACGCGTTGTGCTAATGGTTGAATTGCCAGTGCGAACAGTAGTGGAGATAGAGGACAACCTTGTCTACAGCCTCGGAATAAATTATATTTAGTTTGTTAATATTTGGTTTATTAATATTCTAGCTGTTGGCTTGGTATATAGGTGCTTAACCCATGTTTATAAACTTCTCTCCCAACTGAAAAGTTTCCATAACCGAAAATAAATAAGACCATTCAATCTGATCAAAAGCTTTTCTCTGCGTCCAATGAAATAATTGATAAATCTTTATTAATGTTTCTTTTCGAGTATATAATATTGAATAATCTTCTCAGGTTATTTGAGGAGTATCGTTTTGGTATAAATCCTGTTTGATCCGAATGAATTACTTTATTAATCACTGTATTTAGTCTTTGTGCTAGTATTTTGGTTAATATTTTTTGATCAGTATTTAAAAGAGCTATGGCTCTATACGACCCTGGATCATCCAGATTTTTATCTGATTTAGGTATGAGCGTTATAATAGAATCATTTAATGTTTCTGGTAACTTCTGTTGTGCATAAATATGTTCATAAAGTGTCTTCAAACGTGGAGCTATCATATCATAGAATGTTTTATAAAATTCTGATCCAATACTATCCGGTCCTGGAGTTTTACCATTTTTTAATGACTTTTTTTAATAGCTTCTTCGATTTCTTTAGTAGTTATTTCAGCGTTTAGTGATTCTCTATTTTCTGAATCCAGTCCAATTTTTAAAAAATGTTTCCACACCGATCCGATTTTCTGTCGTTTTGGCTGAATATAAATTTTTATAATATTGCAAAAATCTCTCATTTATATCCTTTAGTTTGTACTAATAATTCCCCTTTGTCTGATTTAATCCTATGGATTAATTTTTCTCCCTCCAACTTTCGTAATTGACGAGCCAATAGTTTTTGAGGTTTATCTCCGAATTCAAATTGTATTTGTTTAGTATATTGGTATAATTTTACAACTTGGTCTGACTGTATTTTATTTAATTTATATTTCAATGCAAAGATTTTATTATGTTTTATCATGGTTGGGTTAACAGCGTTTTATGTGTCTAATTGTTTGATCTCCTTTTCCAATGCCTGTTGTTCCCTTCGATTCTCTTTATTATAAAATGCTTGAGAGGATATCATAATTCCCCAAACGTATGCTTTAAAAGTTTCCCATAATAGGGACGAAGATATTTCTGGCGTATCATTTATTTCAAAGAAAATCTTGATCTGTTTGGTGATGTATTCTTGAGTTATTTTGTCTTTTAAAATTTGTGGGTTAAATCTCCATTGTCCCTGTTTTTCCGTTTTACCAGTTAACTTCATCATAAAAGTTAAAGGTGCATGATCTGAAATTATAATATTATGATATTTTGAATTATAAGTGAGTGGGATAAGTTTTAAATCTACCAAAAAAGAATCTATTCTTGAATAAGTTTTATGCACAGGTGAGTAAAATTAGTATTCTCGTCCAACTGGGTTTTGCATTCTCCAAACATCTTTAATATTACTAGTGTCTGTATATGCATTTATTAGATCACTGGAATGCGATTTAAGTTTCCGTTGTTTTGATTGTCTGTCCAAATAAGGATCTAGTGTACAATTTCAATCTCCTCCAATTATTAGGTTGTGTTGTGATAATTCTGGGATAGTATTAATTTTTTTTTTAAAAAACAGTGGGCTGTCAAAATTTGGGCCGTATACATTGACAAAAATCATTTTTTGTGTGTATAATTCTCCTATTACAATAATATATCTACCATCACTATCAGTTATTGTTGAAGTATGTTTAAATGAAGTGCCTTTACGAATTAATATTGCTACACCTCTAGATTTGTGTGTGAAAGAAGAATGATACACTTTGTCAATCCATTTAGCCTTTAATCTATGTTCTGCCTCTTTTTTTAGATGTGTCTCTTGGATGAATACCACATCTACTTTAAGTGCTTTTAAATGTGCTAATACTTTACCTCTCTTAATTGGTTTGTTAATACCTTTAACATTCCAGCTACAAAATGTTATTCCTCCATTCCCCATATTCATTTGTAAGTCTTGCATCTTTTATCTAAAGGAATATATAATAGGGCAAATGGTTCAGCTTGACATACCCGACTTTACACCCGAACTCCGAATAGATGAATTTGAAGACCCTTGAGTATCTCTCACGTATATACCTCCTTTGCATTAATTTACAATTCCATTCAAATCTAAAATAATAATAACAAGCAATAACATTTAAAAAAGGATAGATTAAGAGATTAATAGGGTGCACAAAGAGAGAAAAAACTACATCTAATATTGGTGTAGTTAGTGTTAGCCATACTACCATGGCTAGCAATCTATAGACTTCCGTAGTCGATGTTACAAACTTATCCATCTCCATTATTCATTAAAATTGTTATTCCATAAAAATATTTAACCGGGCGTATTAAACTCTGATGTGTACAAGATCCATCGGTCAAGTATATGATAATATATATACTTATTAAAAGCTATAATAATAAGAACATATAAAAAATAAAGTAATAATAAAAAATAAGAAAAGGGAAGAAGAATATAGAAAAAAAAAATACCGGGGGGGGGGTAAATAAAGTCAAAGATAATTTTTTGTGTATTTATATTTACTATTTACTTAATTCTAAGTAAATCAGCTATAATTAGTTGTTAATCATTATTTGGTAGTTATTAGCTTTAATTAATAATAATACCACAGTATTAATTTTAGTATGTGTTAGTTATTAATATTAGTAGTGTTACTATTCTAATTATTAGTATCCATAGGAGAGTCTCCAATCCGTATCTCCCCAAATCTCCCATCCGCATCCTTCTCCATCTTCTTTAGAAACAAGTCCATAGTCCATTCCAATCTTGAAAGTACAATTTAATTGTTGGTATAGTTCATCTTTGAAGCTTTCATTCAGTCTACCTCTCGCTCCTTAATCCCTTGGGCAAAGCTCATTGCATCCGCTGGGTTTTTGAAATAATGTTCTTCCTGGTTGTAGGTGTGGCTGGGTACCTCAGACTGTACTTCAGATTCTTCACATCACTCAAAATTATTTTGGTCTCCTTGAACGCATTTCGTTTCTTGGAGACCTCTGCTGGATTTTCTCGGTAAATGCTGATCGAATCTTCTTCATATGTAAGATTTCTACTTTTTACAATTTTGTTCATCATCGCCTCCAGGACATGATAATACTGGACTTTTACTATCATTTGTCTTGGAGGAGCGTCTTGCTTTGTATAACGTCTCATTACTCTGTGTGCTCGGGCTAGTAAAGGTTTTTGTTCCAGAGATAAAACCTTTTGCAATAAGTTTGCAGTAAACTCTCGGGTAGCTTGATTCTTTTCTCTCCCTTCTCGAATACCCACGATCCTTAGGTTCTGTCTTCTCTGGCATCCTTCCAACTCGGTACACTTATCAGTAATTTTTCCTAGTGAGTCAGATAAACGTTGATTTTCTTTGAGGAGTGTTTTCGTAGTCTGAGTACTTGTTTCGGCTAGTTCTTCAAGGTTCTTTATGGCTGTTGACTGTTCCTTGATTTCTTCCACCATGGGTTCCATTTCTGTTTCCACATTATTTTCGATTTTTTCATTCATCTCTTCCACTATACTTGCAGATTGATCCGTCAATATTTCTGCAATTTCCTTTTGCAGTTTGTCAGATAATTCCATGGCCGAGGTATTGATTAAAATTTTAACTTCTTCATCTCCTCCTTGATTTTTTCTATTTTTTCCTTAATATCCTTAATAAGACTCTGGCGCCTTTGAGGGGGGGGGGGGGGGGGGGGGGGCGGGATTAAAATCCGGGTTTGTATTGCTTGTCGGAGGTGGATTTCCTCGGGCTGCTAGCTGATGAAGAAAAAATCGATCGGACTTCCATTCCCGGTTTATTTTTAGAAAAATGTGCTGGACAATTTAATAATTGGTTTTAAAATAAAAAGCGACTTCTAACGCCCTCAATACCTACAATGTGACGGATCGCAAAAATGGGACAAAACAAAGGGCGAGTCGTTTATTTTACATATAATCTTGCTTCTTGGGATGTATTTAGTCTAATATTATGTTGTGAAAATGTTATTTGGGCCCCATAGGAACCGGCAGTGTCTTTCCTGCCGATATGGGATTAAAACTCATTGCAGCAGCAACATTCCAATCGATCGAATTCCAGAATCACCCACCCACTATAGATGATTTAAATGCTCTTTTTTTTTGGACAATCATGTCATAAGCCATCTAAATTGTCGATATTTTGTGTTATTCTCTCTCCATGATCATTATTTTTAAACTAAATATTCACAACAGTTTGAGTCACATGTATTGTGCAAATAATTTTGATTATATTTTGAGTGGATGATTCTGGATTAATTTATGAGAATTAAACATTAAATTCCTTCCATTTGGCCTATAAATTCATGACAATGAGATTTAAAAATCATGTTATATTGTGAATTCTTGTGTGAATGTTATTTGGACACTAATGGCCCTGTCTCACTGTGCGAGTTGACCCACGAGGTACCCCGAGTGACAGACTCGTGGCTGTGCACGAGACTTCAAGTTTATGATCAAGTGTGTAACCGAGTTCCCACGGGTATGTCATTGCTGCGATGTTCCAAGTTCCTCTCCCGAGTTACCAAGTTCCTCTCCCGTTACTCTTGAGCCAACCGTGAATGAAGGTATGTTTTAATAAAGCAACAATGTTAAAATACATCTCCATCCTGTGGTTTTGAGTTATTTCAGCGCAGCGGCATCTATTGATATGACCTACAATGGGAAAATGCGCATCCTCCAGTAACCAAGCATTTCTTGTTGTTTTATGTTTTTAAATACTTTTTTGCAATGGATCTCTATTTTAAATAATTTTTAAAAAGGAAGCAGCTCGGTGACTGACATTGAGCGGCCGCCGGGAACACAGCACACACACACACACACACACACACACACACACACACACACACACACACACACACACACACACACCACACACACACACACACACACACACACACACACACACACAGAGACAGATACACACAGACAGCAGGACTTCAGAGGAAGGAAGCAGCTCGGGTGACTTTGAGCGGCCCGCCGGGACCCGACAGCAGACACACACACAGAAACAGATAGACAGAGATAACCAGAGAGGAAGAAGCAGAGACTTGACGGCCGCACACACACACAGATACACACACACACAGATTACACACAGACAGCAGGTGCCTCCACTTCAGAGGAAGGAAGCAGCTCGGGTGACTTTGAGCGGCCGCCGGGACCCGACAGCAGACACACACACAGATACACACAGATAGAGAGAGAGACACACACACATACACACATACACACAGACAGCAGGACTGGCCACCACTTCAGAGGAAGGAAGCAGCTCGGGTGACTTTGAGCGGCCGCCGGGACCGACAGCAGACACACACACACAGATTAGACAGGAAGGGCACACACACACACACACACACACACACACACACACACACACACACTACACACACACAGAGACACACACACACTTACACACACACACACACACACACAGATACACACAGACAGCAGGACTGGCCACCACTTCAGAGGAAGGAAGCAGCTCGGGTGACTTTGAGCGGCCGCCAGGACCCGACAGCAGACACACACACAGATACAAACAGATAGACAGAGAGGGAGAGAGAGACACACATACACACACACACACATAGAGAGAGAGATACACACAGACAGCAGCTGGCCACCACTTCAGAGGAAAGCAGCTCGGGTGACTTTGAGCGGCCGCCGGGGACCCGACAGCAGACACACACACAGATACACACAGATACACACACCACACACACACACACACACACACACACACACACACACACAGACACACACACAAACACACACAGACACACACACAGACACACACACACACACACACACACACACACACACACACACACACACACACACACACACACACACATATGTGGCGTTTCTGCTTGGGACCCTTCTTCAGACAATCCAATGTCCCATAATATATTCTTTAAATATTAAGTTTTCTGTGAAAGTGTGGTGCCGTGGTTACGGGTTGTCGGAAGGAAGATGATGAGGTCTGGTACAAGTTGACTTTGTTTTCAGTAATCAGGCCTCTGTGTTGGCCGATGTCTGGTTGATCGAGCGTTCATACAGTTGCGAGCGAGCGAGGTCCATATATAGGATTTAAAGAAGGAACTGCAGATGCTGGAGATCGAGGGTACACAAAAAGCTGGAGAAACTCAGCGGCTGCAGCAGCATCTAAGGAGCGAAGGAGATAGGCGACGTTTCGGGTCGAGACCCTTCTTCCAAATAAAGGAAGAAGGGTCTCGACCCGAAACGTCGCCTATCTCCTTCGCTCCTTAGATGCTGCTGCACCCGCTGAGTTTCTCCAGCTTTTTGTGTACCCTCCATATATAGGAGCAAGGAATGCGAAGCCTCTGAGGGTTCATTGTTCCCCTGGTTTGGATTGCTCCCAGGAGAGCGGGCACAAAGAAAAATTTAGGCATTTTTTGTGGAAGGGGGAGGGCAGTATAAAATCGAAAGCATTGTACAGCAGCACTCTCCCCAACACGAAACACAGCGCAGCGTAAACAATTAACAGCTTCACTTTTAAAAGCAAAGACACACGTTAAATTACACGGCCCCAAGAAATCGCCTCTCAATTACTTCGGGGTTGGCATTGAAATATATAATATATAATAATATGTATATACATATTATACTACTTTGGTTCAGTCCCTTTCAGATTATAAAAAAGTTCCCACGATAGACTCACGAGACACTATGGTAAACGCACGGGCCATTACGTTACTGCAACGAGTTTAAATGTTTCCATTTTTAACTTGAACAGTTAATTTGACTCGTGGAAAAAATCAAACATGTTTGATTTTTTTCACGAGTTAACAAGTTTCCCGAGTACCTGCCGTTAGCGCCACGAGTGGACAAGTTGAACGCGCGAGTTCCGACGTTCCCGCTACGTGATCACCACGAGTGAAAACTCGGGGTCACTCGTGGGCCAACTCGCACAGTGAGACAGGGGTTTTAGGCTATTTAAAAATGTTAGCCTTTTCTTAAGAAATGGATAGATGTTTAGACCTAGTAATTGAATTTAGATTAATTTAATTGATTAAATTGATTTGATGAAACTGATGAATATTAATTTCTTGTTGGGTAATTACTATTTGTTTTAGCGTTTAACTTTATCATTTCTACCTTTTTTTTCTAAAACAGCAAATAATAACTTGTTCAGTGTTTAAAAAAAAATTTACATTATAAACAGATGTGTCCGAAGAAGAAATGCAAAATTGTCAATCCAAAAGCCCAGCCAGGCATAGCTAGAGTTCAACTTGAATTTCTCTGTCATGCCCGAGTCTAAGAGGGATCTTAAAAATGGACATATCTTGTACTAGTATACCTCATTTGGAAAAAGTCTACTTGAAACAGAGAAATCACTGAGTTCACATTTCTCGTTGTCGGATGCAGAAGGCTATTCATTTGCTGCTGTTAACTCAAGAGTGAGGACTCTCGCTAACCGGACTTTGCTTAAGTTTAAAAAACTCACCAATCAAAAGGAACTTGGAGCATTTATGAAAATTTGTGATGAAACTTTTAAACTTCCAGAAGGCAGTCAACCCATTTCTTTAGATGACATTCCACTGCCTGGTGCTCAAGATCCTGAATCCTTGACATCTGCCGAAAGCCAAGTGCCCATATTTCAAGACACTGAGGACTGAATCTAGCAACGCCAACGACAGCTGCTGCCTTTCCTGAACCAATGCAATTGACATCAAGTGTTACAACAAGATGTAGCAGAGAACTTCTAAGTCTTTCACCAAGGAAACAGAAATTGAAGAAAAGACTAAACTTTCTGTCCGCATCCAAGGCTGCTCTTACAATAAAGTATCACACAAAGATCAGTGAACTTAAGGCACGGTTGAAAACTCCCAAACGTGTAGTTTATCAAGCCTTAAAGAGAAAGAAAAACCAAATAGATTTAAAGGACAGAAAGATTCAGGAAGTCAAAACCAAATTATGTGGGGAAACTTTTGCACGAGAGCTTGCTGAAACCAAGGCAGAGTTTTTTTTGTGGGGTTTTTTTGTGTTTATTTTATTAGAAGTTAATACAGTACAAAACAATACAGTGGCACCTAATTTTACGTGCCAACTATGTCATGACGGAATACATTCTATGTACAACCTCTAGTTTTATGTTTTTGAAAAGGAAGTAAAAAAATTCAAGAAATAGAGAGAAGAAATAGAGGAAAAATAGATAGTAGAAAATAGAAAAAACATGAAGTGTGTATATATAAGAAAAGAAAAAGTAGAAAGTAGAAATAGGAGAAAAAGACCCTTAAAAAAGAAAATTTTCAAATCTTTGTTCGGAGATGTAATTCTATCCACAACCTGACCTGAAATCAGTAATCTTTACGGTATTGCTGCATCACATGATTCCAAAAAGTCGATGAAAGGGGACCAACTCCTTAAGAATTGGTCATATTTATCTATTAGGCGGAGTCTCATTTCTTCAAGGTGAGCTATGTCCGTCATATTACTAATCCACATTTTAATAGTTGGTATAGCTGTATTTTACCAAAATTTAAGTATCAATTTATTTCCAATTATTAACCCATAATTAAAGAATACTTTTTGGTCTTTGTTTAAATTGATATCTTCTACTATTATTCCAAATATAATCCATTCCATATTAGGTTCTATTCTTAATTTGAAGAGCTTTGTAAATATATCAAATATATCGCTCCAAAATTTATTCAACTTTATACATCCTACAAATGAATGTGTTATATTGGCATTTTGAAACAAACATTTATCGCATCTTGGAGAGAAGTTTGAGTAGAATTTATTCAACCTCTTTTTTGAATAATATAGTCTATGTAATAATTTAAATTGAATTAAATTATGTCTTGCATTAATGGAACAATTATGTGTGTTCATCAGATACTTTTCCCATCTATCTTTCGGAATCTTTATCATTAGTTCATGTTCCCAATCTTCTCTTAGTGCCTCTGTTGAGGGTAATTCTCTATTTAATATACTATAATAAAAATATGATATTAGTTTTTGTGAATCAGCCTTAATATTCATTGCTTCTTCTAAAGGGTCTAAAAATATAGTTTGAAATCTATGTATATATTTCTTCATAAAGTCACATATCTGTATATATTTAAAATATTGATTATCATTCAGTTTAAATTTTGATTTTAATTGTTGAAATGATAACAATTTACCCAATTCATACCTATCTCCTACTTTCCTAATTCCCAGTCTATCCCAATGTTTATATGTTTTGTCGATAAGAGATGGTTTGAATGCAGGATTATTCAATACTGGGGTTAGTACTGATAGATTATTTAATTTCAAGGATAATTTTATTTGTTTCCAAATTCTTATTGTATTGTGAATGATTGGGTTCTTCTTATATATTATACTATTCAATTTTATTGGTGAGAACAAGATCGTTCCTATATTGTACGGGAAACACTCCTCTTTCTCCATTCTTATCCACTCCGACTGGTGAGTGGGACTATCCAGCCAGTACATTATGTTCTTAATATGCACTGCCCAGTAGTAATACGTAAAGTTAGGTAATGATAAACCCCCAACTTCTTTAGGTTTGCACAGATGCTTTAGTTGAATTTTGTGTGCTCTATAATCCCATATAAAATTAGTGATATTAATATCTAGGTTTTTGAAAAAATATTTTGGAATATATATTGGGATCGCTTGAAACAAATATATTCATTGTGGTAAGAAAGTCATTTTTAATAGCGTTAATTCTACTCATCAATGAGAGCAGTAGCGTTTTCCAAAATTTAATCATAACATTCAGTTTATTTAATAGTGACGTAAAATTGGCACTAAATAATGATTTATATCTTCTCGTAATTTGAATAGCAAATAATTGAATTTTTCTGTTGCAATTTTGAAAGGGAATTTTAATAGTAAGATTAAATGAGAACTTACCAGTTCGAAGTTTGATCATTATTTTATGAGGAGTAACGATGAGGGATTACGTGAAGAAGCCCCGCCTGGCGCTGGAACGGCATACTTCAAAGCAGCTGCATGAAAAACACAGAACATAATAGCCGGAGTAAGATAGTAAGGCTCAACATAGATTTAGAACTACCAGATGATCATTTATTTCATGAGGGTCTGGGAGTGGAGGGCACGTAATCCCTCATCGTTACTCCTCATAAAATAACGATCAAACTTCGAACTGGTAAGTTCTCGTTTAATCTTACTATTTTACTTCGGAGTCACGTGAGTGACTACATGAAGATTTTGAAGCTTTCTGTGTTTTTCATGTCGTAGACTCCTTCCATACGACACTCTGGCTCACACAACACAGTAATGAGCAAAATAACACATTTTTTCCCCCAAACATTGCCTCAAGTTGTGTGATAAATTATTTCACATTATAAAAGAATAAAAGTAATGCCCTTTCTATTGAAAGGCAAGTTTATCACAAAATATCAATTGATATATATAATTTGATGGTATGAACAAAGCAACAATTATAGAGAACCCAACACTCCATGTCCAATCGTGACACAATGACTGATTTCATTTAATTTAATATTTATTTTATACCCTCCTGTGGCCTTGCATCTTTGCTCGAGCGACTCATCCTGTGCCATTCCTGTGAATGTATCTACCTCCTTAACAGAGTAATTTTCCACATTTCAGTGTCTAGTTCCACTGAGTGTTATTCAATGTTTAACCATCTAGAATACATTTCTCTAGAACCATCAGTTTTACTGAACGTAATGTGGTTTTGTGTGTGTAATAAATAGTGCTGTCTCATTACCACAGAGACTCTTAGTTACTTTAACATATTTCATCAATGTTCACACACACACACAATTTAAGGCCGACAGGATATGCTTATAGGTTTACCTTGGTTCCAGCTCTTCTTGGTCTGCTTTGTTTGGTAAATTCATAAACATATATGATAATGTAATCTGTATCCACATACAATTATAACGTAATATTTACAATATTTGCACTCTTATCTTGATACTAAAATCATCAGCATTATTACTTTCAATGTTAACTTTTTTGAATCATTGATAGAACTGGAGTCCATTGCCTAAGGCAATTCAGGACTATATTGATCTCCAGACTTATGTTTTGCAATTTTGGACAGATTATTTATATACATATATAAATACTTATATTTATATCTACATATATATCCCTTTTCATATCGGGATTTTACGAATGAACCTGATAACTTCTTGGTTAGTATATTGTCCGTAAATAGGACGAAAACACTCTGAGCCCTATTATTGGCTCTATCAATTAGATACTCAGAAAAAATGCAATCCACAAGCTCACATATATCTAATATGACAAATAATTTTACTGTATACACAGACTTCCAATTTCTTATAAAATATTGTTGTTTTTTTTTCTGCAAATTGCAGGTATAACACTTCTTTATACATAATTATTTTATTGTTATGTTGTTATATTAGTTAAACATTCATAGACTTCTTTGACCATTAAACTATTGTAATGGTCTGATCAACCTGCAGATAGTCAATTCATATTTTCATATTATGGATGCCTTTGTTCAACAATAAATTACTGCAACTATGAATCATGACAAGTGGTTCAACATCACTCAATATTTATGAAAACCATAAAGGATCCGTTTTGGACCACCAAAATGCGTCTGGCAGTGTTTTGCTATATTTTCATCAGACACTGCCCTATCAGACAAAAATGAGGAACATAAAAAAACATTTTTCCTCATGTAATTGAGAGAAAAGCATCCACCTTTCCTGTTCTTGGTTTACCCACGAGAACATTTGAAAAATTGGTTATTTAATCTGTATACAACCAGATTAATCGTAAGTAATCCATATTAATGACAATGTATTTTCCCCCCTTAATGTGTTGTCTGTGATAACATTGTCTCTTTCTTAGAGATAAGCAGCTGGACTAAACATTTTAGAATATGCCTCATCTGTTTACATCACATGATTATTATTTTACTTATCTTATGTGATTTAATATACGCCACATCCATGGTATTGTACACCTTGATATGACATGGACACTTCCATAATAGAACAATCAATATTTAATCCATAATTCTATAATTATAATTCAATAATTAATACAAATGTTTGGAGAATTTCTTAGGACAATTCATTTGCATTTACCTGGTATTATTGTCCGTAGTCCCAACAAAGAGACGTATCAATTATCTTTATAAGAATAGATAATATTTTTATCTTACCCAAATATTCACAGAAACTGTCCATCATCTGTTAATACTTGCTTCAGCTTGCAACAGCTGCTAAGCTTATAGTTGAAGCAACTTGTGAACCCCCCCTTTTTTTTTTTTAATCCATTACTTTAATAATGATAATGCATCATTTGGTATTTGCATAAGCCTCTCACAAAGGCATACATATTCTTATAATCTTCTGTATTTCTTCTTTTGGAGCTTTATTACTCTTACCTAGGCTCCTTTTCTAATGGAGGGACAAAGTATGTCAACAAAACCATAAGACATATTTGTATCATGGAACAATTTCCCCCCTCTTATGGTGCTGAATTACTCCTAAATCCAGAATAGTAATTTATGAATATTTATGAATGCCTAAAACATAGGCTTTATGTGATGGGTCAAGTCTTTGCCTTTCAACAGACTTGTAATTGCAGCACTAATTTGCAGCTGACTCTAATTTAAATGTGATCAAGATAACCATGACCATGTCCTCATTAGTGCAAGTGCTGATCTTATCAGTGCAATTGTTCTTCCAGTATTCTGTTTAACAGCCTTAAACTGGATTTAATCCTTTAGACAATGTTTTAACTTGCACTGCTTGACCCATTTTAATTAATTTCAAGCACCTGTAATATTTGATTAACACTTTGTTAATAACAACTGTATTTTAATGTTGAAGATGTTCCATTTTAATAAAATGTTCTTACACTGTGAAAGTGTATATAAAACGATGTTCTGTATGGTCTATACCATCACATCTGTACACTGAGGTAATTTATAATATATATATGTACGTACCCCTTGTTTATTGGAGTTACTTTTGGGTGCAAACCTAAAATCAAATTTTTACATTTTCTTATACAGTTGAACCAATCCTTTCTAATTTTTTGTAGTCCTTAGTTATATTAAATTAATGATCATAATACACCTGTAATCCCCCACAATCGGAGAGTTCATGAATTTATTTTGTAACAGTTGTTTGCACCTCTTCCACGTACTTCTGGCCTTCTTTCCCCAATTATATGGGTTTGGATAAGGCTATGTTTGATTATGTTTATTTATCATACTTCTGCCTTAGTTTTGATCCATTATCAAATCTTTATATTGGATCATAATTTTTCCCCCCCAAAGTTTAAAGACCAATAGTCTGTTCTTTTGTAATCAATACTTTGAATAATCATAAGGCAGGTTTTATTCCATAATAATCAGGATTTTAATCATAACCTGATTTGATCTGCAAATCTAGAGTGCAGATTTGGTCCCTAAATATTATATATTTCTTCCCAATGAGCTCCACAAACTGATGGCAATTAATTTTTCTTTAAATGTATTGGTTATTTGCACAATATTTTATTTGTTTTCCATTGAATGGAAATGCCATGCACCAGTTTGAAATACTTTTAAAATCGTATTTCCTTATATCTCATCTAATTGAGACATGGATATCATAACCGGATTCACCGTTGATATCTTTATAACTTAAAAGTTTTATCATATTCTGCTGTTTCACTATTCAGCTTTGGTGAGGCCACATTTTTTTTTTTTTTCATATTTAATTTTCATGGTCTCACTCATACATTCAGGTATCAAACCTAGTACACTTATATATTTTTGTGCTGAAGTGTACTTAAATAAAACATAAAACGTTTTATTATTATTCTGCTGTTTTAATCATAACAGCTTTAGTGAGAGACCAATTAATTTTTGTTTTCCATGGTTATTTTCCATGGCCTCACTTCTTATTCAGGTGTTGTACTTACACCTGTATATATATATATATATATATTTTTTTTTTACTGGTGCTGTGGTGGGTACTTCATGACCAGCCACCACTATCAGTGCATTTTTAGGGTCAGTTTTCCATTTTATTTTTACTGCCCTTATTACTCCTGAGTTTTTCCTCAAGGAGACTACCTTCAAATATCTGAGGTAGATATTCCCACCATATTTCATCATATATATTAATATATGAAATCCCTTTAGGGTAGATTAGGGAATGTTTTTGGGCCTTAACCCTTTTTGGCTTGAATTCTTTATTTACTTTATTTTTATTTTTGGAATTTTATTATTATTTTTTCATTATTTTTTCAAGCCATAACCTTTTTTTTTTTAGTCTGAAGGCCTTTTATTGAATTTTTTAAATTATGGCCTTTCTGACTTTATAAAATTCCCCTCCCCCCCCCCCGTGCCAAAAGGTTGTGGAGCGACTAAAAATCTTTCTAACGTAATTTTGACGGCCACCGGTATCGGAACCGGCTCCGTAATCTCCCGTTCCGATCGCTCCCCTTAGGACGTTCTTTTTTAAAACTCCGTTGTTTTTCAACTTATTTTTTACTTTTAAATTAGTTTTAAATTCTGGTATTCAATACCAGCCACGGAGTTTTTTAGACCCTGAAAGTGTTTTTCCCCTGCACTTACCTGCGGGCCCGTACCTACCGCTGTCGAGGAGCTGCCTCTGCAGCTCTTGCTCTGCCGTCAGCGTCGACGTAATGTCGTTCCAGCGCCAGGCGAGGCTTCTTCACGTAGTCACTCACGTGACTCCGAAGTAAAATAAGTGTCTCGCATCCTGTGGTTTCAAAGACATAATTTCGCTTTTATTCCAATTTATTCTATATCCTGAAAAAGAACCAAATTTCTCGATTAGTGTTAATAAGGTGGGGATACTCGTTTGTGTATTAGTAATATATAAAAGAATATCATCAGCATATAATGAAATTTTATTCTTTGAATCCTTAATATTATATACGTGAATATTCGGATGGTTTCTAATCCTTTCAGCCAGCGGTTCTATCATAAGGGCAAATAGCAATGGTGATAAGGCACAACCCTGCCTATTACCCCTTGATAAATAAAATTTTGGAGATAACATATTACTAGTTAATATTCTTGCCGTAGGTTTATCATAAAGTAGTTCAACCCATCTGATAAAATTCTCTCCCGTATTAAATTTTTGGAGTACCTTGTATACATACTGCCATTCTCCCTGATCAAATGCCTTCTCTGCATCCAACGTAACGACTGAAATATTTTCAATGTGCTCTTTGTGAGAGTACATTATATTGAAAAGCCTTCTCAAGTTATTAAATTATTGCCTTTTAGGTATAAATCCCGTTTGATCCGGGTTTACCAATTTGTTAATATAATTATTCAGTCTTCTTGCTAGAATCTTTGCTAAAATTTTCTGATCCGTATTTAGAAGTGACATAGCTCTGTAAGAACCCGGTTCCTCTAAGTCTTTATCTTTTTTTGGTATAAGCGTTATTGTTGATTCTGCTAAAGTTTCTGGTAGTTTATTTTCGGTATAAGCCTGCGTGTATAACTTGAATAATCTTGGTACAATTGACTCCTGAGATTGCTTATAAAATTCATTGCTAAAACCATCTGGTCATGGGGTCTTCCCATTTTTCAATGAGTTTATTGTTTGTAATATTTCTTCACTAGTAATCCGTGCTCCTAATTTCTCTTGTTCTAAACTATCCAATTTAGGGAGGTTGCAATTACCTAAAAAATTTGTAATTTTACTATCATCTGTATTTATTTTAGTTGTGTATAAATTATGATAAAATTGGGCAAACCTTTTATTAATATCCTTTGGTAGTGATAGAAGCTCGCCCTTATTAGATTTAATTTTAGTGATAGTATTTTCCTTTTCTTGTTGCTTCAGTTGCCTCGCTAATAATTTATGTGGCTTATCCCCAAATTCGAAGTGTGCCTGTTTTGAAATTTGGAATAGTCTTATTACTCTTGCCGATAATATTCTATTGAGTTTATATTTCAATAAGGTTATCTTATTATGTTTATCTATGGTTGGGTCACTTACATTGTCCAGTTCTAGTCATTTTATTTCCTGTTCAATCCTCTGAAGCTCTCTTTTATTTTCTTTATTTTTAAAACTTTGATAAGAGATTATAGCACCGCGGATGTATGCCTTAAAGCTTTCCCATAATAGCGATACAGAAATACCCGGCGTCTCATTTATCTCAAAGAAAATTTTTGTTTATTCTTTTATATACTCATAACCCTGCGGGTTATTTCATATTTGTGCGTTGAATCTCCAAAAAGGTTTTATATCCGGCATTCCCTCGATTTTAAGTATAAAAGTCAGTGGTGAATGATCGGAAATAATACTATTATGGTATACTGTTATGGTATATTATGGTTTAGTCGTATACGGGATTAATTTTACTTCGGAGTCACGTGAGTGACTACGTGAAGAAGGCCCGCCGGACGCATGCGCGTCAATACGTCTGCGCATGTCGCACCAAACGGGCTGGAGGGCACAGCTCCACCAGCGGGTAAGTAAAAACTTGCAGGTAAGTGTTAAACTACTTTTCCTGCAGGTTATTTAACTCCGTAAAACTGGCTCGCGAAGTCAGTTGGAGTTGCAACATGGACCGGTCCGGGCGGAGAGTGCGCTCCAAGCGCGTGTCTAGCGACGAGTCGCATTCTCGATCGGGTCGGGAGATGGTAACCGGACCTCCAGTTCTGATACCGGGGGCCGTTTCACCGTTACCACCAGTGGAAAGTGCTTCCAGGCCAGTGCCTGAAACTCAACAGGCTGTGGCTGCTAAGAGGCACAGCAAGGCCACAAGTAAAACAAACTGGCCAGTACTCTCTGATGATTCAGATGACGGTGGTGATTCTCCCCCAGGGGCTAAAGAGATGTGGGGAAAAATGCAACAGATGGAACACATGCTGCAGCTTTTGGTACAGCAAGGGTCTAAGGCCACAGAACTAAGGCCACAGAGACTTCTCAGACAATTGAGCAGCAGGGATCCTGTGAAGAGGATTACCTGGACTACCGCCGTGGTGAATTCCTTCCAGCGCCTGTTATAGGACTGGGGGATGCCTCCCTAGAATATCAAATGGGAGATGCGGGGCAGGATGTAGCTGACCCTATGTCTGGTGTCCCTGCTTATGTGCAAACACCAGAGCACAGGAGCCTTACTCCGGGTGTACCGGAGATAGCAATGTCTTTTGCTATTCCGGAGGGAACAGGTGAGGCCATGGAGGAATACCTCGCAACTAATATAAATTACTTGGTTTCTCATCAGCTGCAACTATCTGTCATGCAGGAGACAAGCAGCAAATATAAAACACCTGTTAACTGTGCTTCATTAAAAGTGCCAATGGTGAACCCAGCAATATGGGCACCCATGAGTCCTTCCATGAGGGGGCAGGAGGTTCGTTACCAGCACGTCCTCAAACTGGTGGGGCCACGATCACTGCATTTGGCACCATGGTCCGAGGGACCGTGTTATCTCCGTTACAGAAGGATATGTTAGCTATGATGTGTAACGTCTTTTTCAAAATTAACTGCATTCGGAAAATTGCCATCAGGCCTACTTTAAACCAAAAATTTGCTGCACTCTGTAAGGCGACCAACGTTCAGGCGCCTGAACTCCTGTTTGTCTCCGATCTGGTCAAGCAAATTAGAGATATTGATGAGGAGGCGAAAACTATGGGGCTAATGAAGCCGGCCGCATCTCGTCCGTCTCTTCGGAAGTCGGGGATCGTTTACCGCAGGTCCGATCCGGGTGCTGGGCCCAGCAGAGGGAGGACAGGGTGGCAACGAGGGTATCCACCACGTCAGGTTCCCTATAACCCCAACACGGCCAGACAACAGGTTTCCAAAACACCGACAGAGGTACAGGGACTTTGTGTTACAAATTCGGGTGTGCAACCTCCTATTGGAGGTCGGTTACATTTCTTTTATAACGAGTGGTGTTGTATAACGTCTGATATCTTTATACTAAATACTGTGTCAGGGTCCACCATTGAGTTTATCTCAGGGATAGATCCTCCTGTCCAGACTAAGCCTAGTAAAGTGTTGGTGTTTTCTGTTCCAGAGACTGAGCAAACCAATGTGGAGATTCAGAATTTGTTCCGTAAAGGTGTGATTGAAAAAGCAGTTCATCATCCTCAACAATTTGTGTCTAATATTTTTCTCAGACTCAACAAAGATGGTTGTCGAGTAATTCTGGATCTCACTCAATTGAATACTTCAGTTCTTTATAGGCATTTTAAAAAATGGGCACATTTGTTACTGCAAAGCAGCTGATGTCCCAGGGTTGTTATATGGCCACCATTGATTTACAAGATGCTTATTATTCGGTGCCAATTCATGTTGATTATCGAAGGTACTTGAAATTTAATTGGATGGAACAGCTGTGGCAATATAGAGCATTGCCTAATGGGTTAAGTTCTGCACCTAGGTTATTTACTAAATTGGTGAAACCTGTGCTAGGGCACTTGAGGGCCCACCATCACATTGTTTTGGCCTATTTAGATGATATCTTAATTGTTGGCAACACTAAAGAGTCAGCTGCAGCTTCTGTTATAGCAACTAAGAGTCTCTTTGAATCATTGGGATTTTTGGTCCATCCACTTAAGTCCAAGTTACAGCCAACCCAGCAGATTGACTATTTGGGGTTTATTCTGGATTCAGTTCATATGACAGTTACATTACCAGCAGCCAAGGTAATAGATATTGTTAATGTCTGTATTCGTCTTACACAAAACCTTTATTCTTCCATCCGAGATGTTGCAAAGGTTATTGGGAAATTGGTAGCAGCCTTTCCTGCAGTACAGTTCGGGCCTTTGCATTATCAACATTTGCAAAGAGCAAGAGAACAAGCATTGAAACAGAATACAGGTCATTTTGATTGGCTTATGCAGTTACCCACCACGGCTCTGGCAGAATTGCAGTGGTGGATTGTTAATGTTAGTCAAGCCACCAATTACATTTTGGTGGACGAACCTTCAGTAATTTTACAGACTGATGTTAGCACTCTCGGATGGGGGGCTACAGACACAGAGTCTAGCTGTGGGGGTAGATGGACTGAGCAAGAGGTCTTGCTTCTTTACACACATGGTATTAATTACCTGGAGTTATTGGGTGCTTTTTATGGGCTAAAAGCATATGTTTCCACCATGTCAGATTTCCATGTTCAACTCCAGATTGACAACACCACAGCTGTGGCATATATCAATCATATGGGAGGAACTCGATCAGTGTTATGTGATAATTTGGCTAATACTATCTGGGATTGGTGCATTTCATGCAACATCTGGGTTTCGGCCATCTACCTACCAGGCATAGATAATGTGGTAGCAGACTTTAGGTCGAGAAAGTTTAATGACAATATAGAATGGATGTTAAATGTCAGCATATTTCAAACCATTGTTGCCAGATTTGGATTGCCAGATATTGACCTCTTTGCATCCAGGCTGAATCACCAGTTGCCTAAATATGTCTCCTGGGAGCCAGATCCAGGTGCAGTAGCTGTGGATGCGTTCTCGTTACACTGGGGACACTCATTCTTTTATGCGTTTCCTCCATTCTGCCTGATTCAGAAATGTCTTACTAAAATAGAGCGGGACTCCGCCAAAGGAGTTTTGGTGGTCCCAGATTGGCCAACACAATCATGGTTCCCATTGGTCCTGAGAATGATGGCACAGCCATTCATGCGCATTCCCAGCAGCAGTCATTTGTTGGTGCATCCGGTTACAGGAGAAAGTCACCCATTACATGACCATATCAATTTGTTGGTCTGCAGGTTCTGACCAGACCATTTCAAGGCCTTGGATTATCGAACAGGACCATGGAGGTTATGACTGCAGGGTGGAGAACTAGCACTAAAAAGCAATACCTCGTGCACATTAAGAAATGGGAATGCTTCTGTGTACAGTCTAATATATCATATGATACTGCTAGTTTAAGTGATGTGTTGGAGTTCCTTGCTACTTTGCATTTTGATGAGCACCTTAGTTATAGTGCTATTAACACTGCTCGCAGTGCTTTGTCCTCTTATTTAGGGCAGTCTTCAGCACGACAACCTATTGGGTCTCATCCATTGGTATCCAGGTTTATGAGAGGAATTTTTTAACAAAAATCCTCCTCAACCCAGATATACAGCAATCTGGGATGTCAGTATAGTTCTCACACTGCTGCGGCAATGGGCTCCAATTGCGTCATTATCTTTGCAAAGATTGACTCTTAAAGTGGTTATGTTAATGGCGTTGGTTTCAGCACAACGTGTCCAAACATTGCACTTGTTAAGAATAGATTATATGCATTTTTCTCAAGATGATGTTACATTTTATGTCTGTGATTTACTCAAACAAAGTAGACCAGGCAAGTCTGGAATCAAGGTGAGGTTTAAAGCATATCCTGGTGACCAACGGTTATGTGTTGTTAAACATTTAACCCAATATGTTGAGTTAACCAAGAGTCTGAGAGGTTCTGAGTCAGGACTTCTCATTAGTCACAAAAAGTCATATAAGCACGTGTCCGTGCAAACTATTTCTAGATGGTTGAAACAGGTGCTCAGTTCTGCGGGAATCGACACTGATGTGTTTAAATCTCACTCCACCAGGGCGGCATCTACATCCGCGGCGAAGGCTCAGGACGTGCCGCTAGATCAAATCCTCGCGGCCGCCGGGTGGTCTAGAGAGGCAACTTTTTCTCGGTTTTACGATAAACCAGTTCAGGCAGAGCCACGTTTTGGGCCTGCTGTTTTGGGTTCCCTTTAATTTTATTGCTTTGTTATATCACTTATTGTTTGTAATTTCCCCCTGGGACAGAGGGGTCATTACTCTGTTTGTTATTATTAAAATCGTTATTGAATTATTCATGCAATGTTCAATATCTTCTTTATTGTACTACTGTGTCAACCGAAGCAGCTTGTCGTATGGAGTGCATCTGCGGCATGCAAACACAGAGCTTTGAAATCTTCACAAAGTCACTCACGTGACTCCGAAGTAAAATAGTAAGATTAAGTGAGAACTTACCAGTTTGAAGTTTGATCTTTATTTTATGAGGAGTGACGTTGAGGGATTACGTGCCCTCCGCTCCCACCCTCATAATCTAAGAGATCATCTGGTAGTTCTAGTCTTCTACGAGCCTTACTATGTTACTTCGGCTATTTGTTTCTGTGTTTTCACGCCGCTGCTTTGAAGTATGACGCGCATGCGCCTGGCGGGCCTTCTTCACGTAATCCCTCAACGTCACTCCTCATAAAATAAAGATCAAACTTCAAACTGGTAAGTTCTCGTTTAATCTTACTATTTTGTATCCAATAAAAAATAGTCAATTCGTTAATAAGTTTTATGAACCGATAAGTAAAACGAATATTCCCTTCCAATTGGGTTTGCTATTCTCCAAACATCAGTTATGTTATTATTTTTTTATATAAGTATTTAAGAATTCACAGGTCTTAGTTTTAACAAGACGCTTCCCTACCTTTATTGATTTATCTAAATATGGGTCTATAACACAATTGAAATCTCCCCCCATTATTATATTTTGATAATTATGCTCTGCAATTATATCTACTATTTTCTTAAAAAATTTGGGGTTATCAAAATTAGGCGCATAAATATTTATCTTTAATAGTTAATGGTGTATTATAAATTTCTCCCTTGACTATAACGTATCTTCCCTCTTTATCTGATATGGACTTCTTTAATTTAAAAGGTATACCTTTCCGAATTATAATGGCCGTGCCTCTTGCTTTAGAAGTGAATGTGGAGTAGTAAGTTTGACCTATCCAGTTTGCCCTTAATCTGATCTGAGTTTGTTGTTTCAAATGCGTTTCTTGTAGGAAAGCAATGTCCATGTTTAATGATTTTAATTGTGCCAGAATTTTACCCCCCATAATTGGCTCATTCGCACCTCTAATGTTCCAACTACAAAAAGTGAGACCTCCGGTGTTTATTTGACTATTATCTTGCAGTGGCTATTATTACCAGAATGTATGATTCATGTGATACAGCTAAGTACCTCGAAATCCCGTGTCCTAGGTTGTCCTTCATAATTTCTGCACTAGTTTTGCATCTCCTGACACTATTAAACATAATTCAGAGAAAAACATAAAATGAAGTGTTCATAAAGATTGTTAAATCATACAACTAGTAATAGTGAATAAACAAAAAAAGTGAGTAAGTTATCAAAAAAGCGATATCTTACAAAAAAGCCACCTATGGTGGCTGAGATTAGTTTTAAATTGACCTCCGTCGATGGAATTATGCACTGGACTTTGCCCCCGTAGTAAAGTATCATCCAACGCTAGTCGGTTTCCTCCACTTATAACGAAAATTATCATGTCAGCTCGATTAATAACTAAAACATTTTAAATAAAAGAAAAGCTAGAAGATTTAAAATAAAATAAAATAGAGTTATTATGGGTTAAAGTACCACGTCAGCAATCACACTTTTCATTCGCCTATATGTTAGTTAATTCATAATTAATATTTAGAATATCTGTCCAACCTCCCCCATCCTTCCTACTATGTAGTTAGTCATGTTAGTATAATACATTAAACCTTTAGCGTTAATTAAGTTTATTGTGTATATTTAGTTAATTAGTTAGTTAGTTATATGCTGTATATAGCAATGTTACAACATTTTGAGATTTAAAAAATCAAGTCTGCAATTTATCCCATCAGATAAAGCATAAAAAGAAGTTTAATTTGACACCTAATTCACTTTCATATCTTCAGTATTAAAAAAGTTATGGCCATTTTCATACTTGGAAATTAGCATCTTGTTCCCCATTGCCTTTCCATTGACTTAACACAAAAGCTGTGATCTAGAACAGTCAAAAGCCCATAACGTTCTTAAAAATTAAGAGAACTCAATTAAATGTTCAGTTATTATAGATTGAAGCATTCTGAAACAAATATGAAACAATATTACTTGGATGACCTGAAATTAAAGCATATAATTAGTTAGTTATCTAATTGTAGCTAATTCCGAAATTCAATTACTAAATCTAAACATCTGTCCATTTATTAAGACATGATAAACATTTTTAAATTGCCTACGTGTCCAAATAACATTCACACAACAATCCACAATATAACATGATTTTTAAATCTCATTTTCATGAATTTATAGGCCAAATGGAAGGAATTTAGTGTTTAATTTCTGTAAATTAATGGCCATTTAGATCAACTTGCGAGTGGGTTTTAGTGGAATGCGGTGAATTAGAACGTTGCGGTTTGCGATGAATTTATCCCCAGTCGGCCGGGAAAATACAGCCGGTTCATACATTTTTTTTGTCCCCTTCTCGCAACATGAAAATGTGATTAAATGCTTCCTAAAAACCAATTTTTTAATGTAAAAATAAACTGTGTTGCTTATTTTATTGCCTACGTTAGGTCCGTTCTGCTGTCAGCGTTCAGAGCTTTAGAAGATGATTTTTAAACTACTCTAGTTAATAAATAATCTAGCGTAGTTTAAAAATAGCTTAATGAATGAAATATTGGAGCGATTTCTCTTTAGCGACGAAATCGCCCGACATGGATCGATTTGGACTGTCTAGGGAAAAACGTGATTTTAAACCCGCCCCCCTCTGAAAGGCGCCAAAGTCACGCACACGGGGAGCGGCAGAACTGCAGCGCTGCTAAAGGTAGGTATTGTAACATATCTACTGTATATGTGAATAGTAGATCATATAGTACTGAGACAAAGGCAGACCATCAAAACTGTTTTAAATTCAAAAAAGAACAGTCTAATAATTATCAGGGCTGAAAAACTTGGCGCACAGCCTGCGACCTTGAACATTCTATATGTTGAGCTTCAGTTTTTCAGTTCCAGATGAAGTTAGGACTCAGTTATTAGAAAAGCACACTGACAATTGCTGAAGTTTCGTGGCAGTAAGAAAAAGAGGAAAATGGTTTCAATTCACCAGTACAGAAAAGTTCATGAAAAACTAAAGGACAGGGAAGAGGATGTGAGATGCCTCGAATTTGACAATCTTGTCCTCAAAGAAACAATCGAAACTCTGCAGGCTGCCAGTATTGTCAAGTCAAAGGTGGACCAGAAGACTTACTCCTCAACAACAAGGATGCATGTGTTTGACTGTATTGTGAACAAAACTCCCACAGCAAACATTCCAATCCTGATAAGCCAGTTCTACAAGCGTAGTGGACTTAATCTGGATCATGTTCCTCGACGCAGTGCAGTTGAAGTTATAGCCCGGGAATTGGGAGCTATTGCTGAGTTGCAAACAGCAGAGATGATCCTAGCAACAAAGGGTTTGACTGTGGGTTTTGATGCAACCACCCAGGAAGAGACCCACATTAACAGTGTTCATTTCACCACCACAGACAAATGTCTTTCTGCAGCAGTCGATGAATTGGCTGGTGGGGCTGCTGAGGACTATGCGCAACATATTTGCGAAACAGTTAACAATTTGTGTAAAACTTACACTTATATCAATGAGCAAGCAGATTTCCAAGACACCAGGCAAAAGATAATCGACAACATTTCAAACACAATGCGTGACAGGTGTGCAGCTAATCATGCTGCTATTAGGATTGTGAACAGTGAGTGGGGGGGTAAATCTTTGAATAAGCTCTACTGCCACTTGCATCCTCTTGCTCCATCGCAACATCAGTTCGCTCAGTCCTCAAAATACAGAAACAATCCAGAGGAAATTTCTTATTTGGGAAAGACTGTCTAGCAGGAAATGTCATACTGCAGATGAGCAAACTTCAGTACAAGAACGGAAAAAGGGACCAAAAAAGATTTGTCGCATTTTTCGATGACAGGAGCATCCCCCGAGGTGTCATCCCACGGTACCGTGGCAACAGATTGCACATACTGTTTCATATTGGTGGCAAAATCATAGTACATTATGATCACTTTGTTGCCCTGCTGAATAGCGGAGCATCCTGTAGGGGGTTGAGAAGCGCCATCCTCCATGACTTCACCCAGGCTGAAGCAAACGTAGAACTTCAGATATTAGGCTTACTTGGCAAATATCTGACTGGGCCTTGGATGAAGCACTTCTACACTTCAAGCCAGAATCAGATCAACCATGTTGATGGCATCAAAGTGGTTAAAGGGGTGATTACCGCTCTATAGGAAGCCACAGAAAATCCAGACATCTTGATATTGGCAAGGGAAGATTTCTTCGGTGAGGAGATACATCTTGATGCCACATTGACAAAACTTCGGGAGCTACCAGTACATCCACAGTTCAGTTCAAAGATGAGGAGATGTCTTCAAGCTGTCATCACTGTGTTGGAGAGGCAGTATAGTAAATACTTTGAACTTGATGTAACTGAGAAACTGAAGGAGGAGACTGCATCAGCAAGATCACACAACATTGATGCGGAGGAGATAATGGGGATGTTTAGCTCATCGAAACAGAAATCTCCCAATGCCACCATGTGTTATTTGTCATGTGGGATGCGGGCTTGCAAGAATAGAACAGTCAATTCCCTTTATAATCTCGAGGAGCATTGTAGGGTGGATGTGCTCTGCATGGCAGAGAAAGAGTTGCTTATTGGTTGCAATCTGAGGAGTATGATGATGCTACTGATTATGATATGCCAATGTACCAGCTAACAGCTGATCATCTCCATAAAGACTTGGTCTTTTGCTAGAAATTGTAATTTATTTACCTATCTGTTACGGACTTAATATACAATAAACAATGAACAATAGACAATAGGTGCAGGAGTAGGCCATTTCGCCCTTCGAGCCAGCACCACCATTCAATATGATCATGGCTGATCATCCCCAATCAGTACCCCGTTCCTGCCTTCTCCCCATATCCTCCGACTCTGCTATTTTTAAGAGCCCTGACTAGGTTTCTCTTGAAAGCATTCAGAGAACCTGCCTCCACCGCCCTCTGAGGCAGAGAATTCCACAGACTCACCACTCCCTGTGAGAAAAAGCTTTTCCTCGCCTCCGTTCTAAATGGCTTACTCCTTATTCTTAAACTATGGCCCCTGGTTCTGGACTTCCCCAACATCAGGAACATGTTTCCTGCCTCTAGTGTGTCCAAGCCCCTAAAAATCTTGTATGTTTCAATGAGATCCCCTCTCATCCTTCTAAACTCCAGAGTGTACAAGCCCAGCTGCTCCATTCTCTGAGCATATGATAGTCCCGCCATCCCAGGAATTAACCTTGTATAACTTACAGCATGTAATACAATAATATTAAAGTTCTGATCTTGAGAATATCACATTTTTGAATTTTCAAGGCAGTCTGGGTGTTTATTACTATGTCCTTCACAACGGTCAATTAGGTAACTAACTAATTATATGCTTTAATTTCAGGTCATCCAAGTAAGATGTTTCATATTTGTTTCAGAATGCTTCAATCCACAATAACTGAACATTTCATTCAGTTCTCATAATTTTTAAGAAAGTTATGGGCTTTTGACTGTCCTCGATCACAGCTTTGGAGTTAAGTCAATGGAAAAGCAATAGGGAACAATATGCTAATTTCCGAGTATGAAAATGGCCATAACGTTTTAGATACTGAAGATATGAAAGTGAATTAGGTATCAAATTAAACATCTTGTTATGCTTTATCTGATGGGATAAATTGCAGACTTGATAAAATCTCAAAATGTTGTAACATTGCTACATTATATGGGATGTGCATACACACTCACCCAGCATGCACTTATATTTTCGTGAAGGGCAAATTCAAAACTCATAGACAGAAACAAATTATTTCTCCAAGTCCAGACCATCTGGGCCAACCCCAAAATAAAATGGAGGGTCGACAGCCCCATTGTCCTTTCTTGGTTCGTTGATCCGTTTACAGTCAATCAGATGTACCAACAGGGGTGATCTTCAATCTTCACGGCGGTTGGTGTTGTTGGTAGAACTTGGTACAGTTCCTTTCAACACAGTTTCAATTTCTTCCAATCCCATTACCTTATCAGTATGTAGTCTGATTGTATGGACGCGTCTCTGCGTTCAGCTGGTAGTGGCTGGTCTGTGCCTCTCGTACCTGGGAATGCAGACCTGGCAAGACATGGGTTAATTGCTGTGCATACATAATAAATTCATCGCTGAGGGCCTGTAGGTGTACCTTCCACACTCTAGTTGTACCCCAGTGGGTACGTAGCATGGGGTCACCTTCATTTTAAAGAGGGCCATCATCTGGTAGGTTCATAGCTTGTCCTGTTATCAATTCTAAAAGTGTTAACCCTGTCTCTCTAGCTGGGGCTGTTCCGAACCATCAGAATGGCTGGGAATACCTAAATAATACCATTCCTGTCCAGTCTCGGTTAAGGATTTACTTAAACTCCTTAGTGTCCTGTTAATTCCCTCCACTAATCCAGAACTGGACAGGTAGCTTGGGAATGTGAAATCCCTCTTTAATTACTTACAAGGCAGAGCCTCCTTCATCACCTTCGCTGTGAACGTCTTCCCTGATCAGAGTCTATCTGAAGAGGGATCCCCACCTAAATATTATCACTTTGACTCTTATCACAATTCTAGCTGTTCTATTTTGGCATGGGAATACCTTCATCCAGTAGGTAAAGTGATCAATTAGTACTAAATAGTACCCTTTATTTTATGACTAGAGCAAGGGACCTGTGAAATCTATTTGTCTATGTTGATCTGCAGGCTATACTCATTTCCCACTTGGCACATCTCATACTGCCCTTAACTTCCCTGCTTCTAAGTCACACTATACTATGGGGAGAGTGTAAAACTATAATCCCACTTAGTGTGTTAGATTTCCACTGCCCATGTAGCGTAGTCGCGTGCTTAAACACATCAGAGTAGCCCAGTTACCACTGGACTTTGCCTAGCTGAACAGCATGCAACTGGCCTCATTCTGTCGTCATGGTCTGTTACTACCACTTATGTACCCTGCTTTCACTATCACAGCACAAACGGTAGTCAAATATGAGAATCCCAATGCTGGGAAGGAGGTAAGGGGGTTAGTTGGTATTTTTGTCTTCAATTATGCAAATATGTTTCTACTCCCCAATCTACTTTATCCCTCATGTTTCCCCCCCCCCCCACCCCCCCCCCCCCCCCCCCCCCCCCCCCCCCCCCCCCCCCCCCCCCCCCATACTGAGTTCCCTCAAACCCACTTTTGTAAGCTACGGTCTGATGTCATCGACTAGCACAATAATGCAGGGACCTTCATTTGGCCTTTACACAGCACATGCTTCAAGCTTCCACTCATTTACTTTCCTGGAGACAGGAAACCTGGCTGCTCATTTGCATTCTAAAAGACATACATAATGATCACATCAAACCAAGCTTTCCCAAAAGAACTCAAAAACTCAAAATCTCCAATTGTATCTAACACTTTAACCAGGATGCCAAAAGCATCCGTAGCCGCGTGTCTCTCTCAGCCCGGCTACTTTGTGAACAACAAACTTTTTTAGTTTGCTAAATCCAATTGCCGACTACTCTCTTTAGTGGCAAAACATATTAATTTACAACAAATCATTTTAGTTTGCTCTATCATTTCCCAGTAGTAAATTACCTTATTGACTACTCTCTCAGTAGCAAAACCTCTTACCAACTACTATCCTAGTCGCAAAAAATACATGTTAATTTACGACAAACTTTTTTAGTTTGTTTTATCAAATTGCCAACTACTTTCCCAGTAGCAAAATACCAATACAGTTGGTCTTACCTTTGTTGTCTGCTTCTAAGGATTTCAGCAGGGAACTAGATCAACCATCTGACGAGGGACCTGAGTTTTCCCGGGAGCTTCTTCAGGAGGTCGGTCTCAAGGGGTCCAACTAGTGCACTTTTTTCTCCCTATCCAATCCCTGTCAAATTGCGGCCTCTTACTCAGTGTTTTGTTGATGGTCCCAGTGAAATGCTGCCGACTACGCCAATGATAAAGTTCACTTCTTAAACAGACAACAACGTTAAGGGTTAAAGGTAAACCAAACCAAGCTTTACTCAATTCGTCATGACAAGGGTGGCAGAGAACAGTACAGAGAGTATACCAATACACTCAGTACTCCCCGAGCAGCCACCCAAAGATGAAGTGTTTTACAATTTCTTATCTTCTATACTATTACTAAAACTCCCATCTTGTCCTCTTCCGGTTTGCGTTTTTTTTAACATTTGCGCAAAAACGGTACCCTACATCGTTAGGACTTTTTCGCCACCTTACTCATCATTCTCCTCTGCTCCAAGAGCACCAACAGTTGTTCCAATTGGTGGAATATTACAAAAGTTATGAAGGTTTAAAAATCGTGAGATCAGCAGATGGTCTTCTTGCCTGTCATTCACCATGAAGGTAGCGCCCCTTCCGGCACCCGCTGTCAATCACTGCAGCAAGGAAAATAAACCCCAGAGGCAGGGCTGAGTTCAGAGTCCGTGAGTGAGAATGCCCTGCCCCCCAGCCCACGAGCCTCCCAGCCCGAGAGCCGCCCAGCCGCCCGGCCCTAGCCCCCTCCACACAACCCCTCCCCCAATGCAACCCCAAGCCCACACACAACCCCTCCCCCAACACAACCACTCCCCCCACACAGCCTCTCCCCAAACACAACCCTTCCCCCACCCACACAATCCCCCATAAACCCTCCCCCACAACCCCTCTCTGCCACAGCCCCCCTTACAACACCTCCTCTCTTACAACCCCTCCTCCCCACAACCCCTCCTCCCCACAACCCCTCCCCCCAACCATTCTCCCCCTCCACAACCCCCTCCCCACAAGCCCTCCTCACCCCCCGTTTTTGGAGGTCGCGTAAATGCCGCGCAAATGGCAGCCAAGTGGGACAGGCCCTTTATTCAATTCAATGAACTTTATGTATCCGTTAGAAACTTCATTTGTGCAGAACATCAGTGGCTGTACACTTCACTTACCCAGCAACACAACACAATATACCACACCCATCACATACCAGCAGTCCAACAGTGGTCAGTAGGTAAAACTTGCAAAAAAGCCCAATACATGAAGAATAGGCAATAAAAACATTAAAAGAATGTTTAAAATGTATATATAAATAAATGAATTAATAAATAGATCAACTATTCATGAGTCTAATGGATGTAAGCACGAAACTCGACATGGCTCTCTTAGTCCTGAATGTGAGTGACCTGTATCTCTGGCCTGAGGGGAGAAGACTGTATTGGCTGTGCAGTGGGTGAGTGGTGTCTGAGGCTATTTGTGTTCCTTTTAGATTAGTTCTTCAATTGTAAATACTGATCAGTGTTCCTGCTCCAGTCCGATTATTTTACGGCTCATTGATATGATTTTGTTTAGTGGGTTGCGATGGATGTTGGATAGTGACCCAAACCAGGCTGACATATTGAAGGTTATTACTGATTCAATTGGTCTTCTGCAGTTGTACAGAGCCCTAATGAGACCACACCTGGAGTATTGTGTGCAGTTTTTGTCCCCTAATTTGAGGAAGGCATTCTTACTATTGAGGGAGTTCAGCGTAGGTATACAAGGTTAATTCCCGGGATGGCGGGATTGTCATATGCTGAGAGAATGGAGAAGCTGGGCTTGTACACTCTGGAGTTTAGAAGTATGAGAGGATATCTCATTGAAACATATAAGATTGTGGGACTTCCGGTGGCGCCATGTTTTGGTAACAGTCGTCACACATAGCTCCGCTCCCGCAAATTTGCGATTTTTCGCATTAAAACTGGGTCTACAGATAGGGACCGATTTAAAAATCTTTCCGGAGCCTCTGGACGTCGCACTGATGACGTCATCAGTAAGAGCTGTGGATTTAACGGTGGATTTAACCCTTTAAATGCAAAATCCGGTTTCTTTTTTTTTGTTTAATATTTTTATTAGAAGCATTGCATATTATCTAAGGTACAACAGCACTTCAAATACAAATCAGACTTATCACAAATGTTGTACAGATATTACGGGATAATTGATATATGCTACTGTTTTTGATTTTTTTTGGGAAGGTAAGGGAGTGAAAAAAAAAGTAAAAGTATAAATCAATAATCAAGACGTTGTGATTTTACTTCGGAGTCACGTGAGTGACTACATGAAGAAGCCCCGCCTGGCGCTTGATCGGCATTACGTCGACGCTGACGGCAGAGCCAGAGCTGCAGAGGCAGCTCCTCGACAGCGGTAGGTACGGGCCCGCACGTAAGTACAGTTGAAATACTTACAGGGCATATCTAAACTCCGTGGGTGGTGTATAGAGCCACCAGGAGTTAAAAAGAATTCAAAAGCAAAAAATAAATAAAAGTTAAAATGGAAAGAAAATACTCTGTGTAAGAAACAACGGGAAAAAAAAAAAACGCGTCCCAGGGGAATACTCAGCGATCGCGATGGGAGATTAAGTACGGAGCCAGTTCCGATACTGGTGGCCGTTAAAATTATGTTTAGTCGCTCCACAAACTTTTGGCAAGGGGGAAAAGATTTTTAAAAAGTCAGAAAGGCCATAATTTAAAAAAAATTAATAAAAAGGCCTCCAGACTAAAAAAGCTTTATGGCTTAAAAGTAATGGAGAAAGACTCCAAAAATAAAAATAAAAAATAAATAAAAAATTCAACCAAAGGGTTTAAAAGGCCCAGAATATTCCCAAAAACAAACACTAAGGGGGTTTCATATATTAATATATATGGTGGAATTATCAATGTGGGAATATCTACCTCGGATTGTTTGGAGGTAGTCTCCTTGAGGAAAAACTCAGGAGTAACCAGGGCAGTAAAACAATATGGAAAAACTGACCCTAAAAGTGCATTGATAGTGGTGGCTGGTCATAAAGTACCCACCACAGCACAAATATACAATACCTGAATGAAGGAGTGAGGCCATGGAAAGTAACCATGGAAACCAAAATTAATTGGTCTCTCACCAAAGCTGTTATGATTGAAACAGCAGAATTATTGATAAAACTTTTATGTTTTATTAAGGTATCAACGGTGAATCCGTTTATCGTACCCATGTCTCAATTATATGAGACATAAGGAAATACGATTTCAAAGTATTTCAAGCTGGTGCATGGCATCACTACTTAAGTAAAACAAATAAAACATTGTGCAATAACCAAAACATTTAAAATAAAAAGATAAATTGCCATCAGTTTGTGGAGCTCAATGCGATAAAATATATAATATTATTTTTTAGTTATATATATGTAATTGTTATTGGGACCAATTTTGCACTTTAGATTTGCAGGTCAAAACAGATCAAGTTATGTTAAACTCCTGATTATTATGGAGTAAACCTGCCTTAGGATAAATCAAAGACATTGATTACAAAAGATAGACTATTGGTCTTTAAACTTTGGCAAAGATTATGATCCAATGTAAAGATTTGATAATGGATCAAAACAAAGGCAGGAGTATGATAAATAAATATTATCCAACACAGCCTTATGTGAACCCATATGATTGGGAAGAGAAGGCTTCATGTACATTTGAAGAGTGCAAAAAACTTGTTACAGAAGAAGATGAAATCTACAATTGTGGGAGATTGCAGGTGTGTTATGATTATTGATATAACATAACAAAGGACTACAAAAAATTGTAGAAGGAATTGGTTCACCTGTATAGGAAAACCTAAAAATTGATTTTAGGTTTGCACCCAAAATATCTCCAATAAAGAAGGGGTACGTACATTTGTATTATAAATTTCCTCAGGGAAAAAGATGTGGTGGTAAAACCATACAAAACATAATTTTAAATACACTTTCACAGTGTAAAAACATTTTATTAAAATGGACATCTTCAACATAGGAAAACAGTTGTTATTAAAAAAAATAAAAATAAAAATTGTTAATCATATTACAGGTGCTTGAAATTAATTAGAATGGGTCAGCTGTGCAAGTTAAGACATTGTCTAATGGATTAAATTCAGTTCTAGGCTGTTCACATAATACTGGAACAACAATTGTACTGATAAAAAGATCAGCACTTGCACTAATGAGGACATGGCCATGGTTTATCTTGATCACATTTTAAATTGGAAGGTTGATAAGGAGTCAGCTGCAAATTAGTGCTGCAATTACAAGCCTGTTGAGAGGCGAGGGTCCTGACCCATCCCAAAAAAATCTATGTTTTAGGCATTCATAAACATTCCTAAATTACTATTCTGGATTTAGGAGTAATTCAGCACCATAAGAGGGGGAAAAATGTTTCCGAGATAGAAATATGTCTCATTGCTTTGTTGACAGACTTTGTCCCTCCATCAGAGAAGGAGCTTAAGTAAAGAGTAAAAAAGCTCCAAAAGAGGGAAAACAGAAGCATTATAGAGTGTGTATGCCTTTGTGACAGGCCTATGCAAATACCAAAGGATACGTTATCAGAATTAAAGTAATGGATAGAAAAGGTCCACAAGCTGCTTTAAATATAAGCTTAGCAGCCGTTGCAAGCTGAAGCAAGTATTATCAGATGATGGATAGCTTCTGGTTATTTGGGTTCAGATAACCATATAACCATATAACAATTACAGCACGGAAACAGGCCCTCTCGGCCCTTCCAGTCCGTGCCGACCATTTGTTTTCCCCTAGTCCCATCTACCTGCTCCATTCCCTCCATACCCCTCCATTCCCTTCACGTCCATATACCTATCCACCTATCCAATAAGAATAATATTTATTCTTATCAAGTTTAATATTTAATACGTCCCTTGTTTGGGACTACGGACAATAACACCAGGTAATTGCAAATGGATAGTCCTAAGAAATTTCTCCAAACATTTGTATTAATTATTGAAGTATCAGGAGTTTTATGGATTAAATGCCTATTGTTCTATTATGGAAGTGTGCATGTCATATCAGTGTGAACAATATCACGGCTGTGGCATATACCAATCACACGAGACAAGTAAGATAATAATCAAGTGATTATATGAGTAACCAGATGTGGCATATTCTAAAAATGTTTTTGTCCAGCTGTTTATCTCTAAGGGAAGAGACAATGTTGTCGCAGACAACAAATCAGGGGGGGGAAAAACATTGTCAGTAATATGGATTACTTACCATTAATCTGGTTGTATCCAGATTAAATCACCGATCTTTTTAAATGTTCTCGTGGGAAAACCAAGAACAGGAGAGGTGGATGCATTTCTCTCAATTACATGAGGAAAGATGTTCTTTTATGTTCCTCATTTATTGTCTGATAGGGCAGTGTCTGATGATGAAAAATGTAGCAGGACGCTGCCAGGGGCGCTTTGGTGGCCCAAAAACCGGACCTTCATGGTTTCATTAATGTTGAGATGATGTTGAACCACTTTATGATGACTCATAGTTGCAGTAATTTATTGTTGTACAAAGGCATCCATGACATGAAGATATGAATTTGGCTATCTGCAGGTTTGACCAGACCATAATAACAGTTTGACGGTCAAAGATGTCTATGAATGTTTTAACTAATATAACAATATAAACAATAAATAATTATGTACAAAAGGAATGTTATACCTGCAATTTGGAGAAATAATTTTAAAAAAACAATATTTTGTTTATAAGAAATTGGAAGTCTTTTGTAGACAGTAAAAGTTATTTATCATATTAGATATATGTGAGTTCCTTGTGGATTGCATTTTTTCTCAGTATCTAATTGATAGAGCCAATAATAGGGATCATAGTGTTTATTGTCCTATTTAGGACAAATTGCTAACCAAGAGTTATCGGTTCATTCGTAATATCCCGATATGAAAAAGGGATTTTATATATATATATATATATATAAATATAAATATAAACTATATATATATATATATATATATATATTATTTATATATATATTTATATATATAAATCTGTCCAAAGTTGAAAACAGAAGTTGGGAGATCTAATATAGTCCTGAATTGCCTTAGGCAATGGACTTCCAATTCTATACAATCATTCAAAAAATAAACATTGAAAGTAATAATGCTCATTACTTTAGTATCAACAAAAGAGTGCAAACATTGCAAATATTACGTTTATATTAATTGCATGTGGCTATAGATTACATTATCTTGTATGTTTTGAATTTACCAAACAAAGCAGACCAAGGGAAAAGCTGAAACCAAGGTAAACCATAAGCATATCCTGTCGGCCATTAAATTGTGTGTGGTGTCAACATTGGCTAATATGTTAAAGTAGGTAAGAGTCTCTGTGGTGGTGAGACAGCACTAACTTGTTACACACAAAAAAAAAACCACATTAAGGGTATCAGTAAAAAACTGATGGTTTCTAGAGAATTATATTCTAGATGGTTAAAAACTCGTTTAACACTCAGTGGAACATTGAGATTGACATTGAGATATGGAAAATCACTCTATTAAGGAGGTAGATACATTCACAGGAATGGACAGGATGGGCCACTCGAGCAAAGATTCATCTTTGAAAGGAGGGTAACTGATAGTATAACAAAGCAAACAATTACAGAGAACCAACTCTCTGTGTCCAATCCTGACATGAGTGGGGGTTCACTTTTAATTGTTTGCGGGTTTGGTTTATATATCAAATTATTTATTATCAATTGAAAATTGACGGTAAAATTTTGCCTTTCAATAAAGGATTATTCATTAATTGGTAAAACAGAGTGACATATTATCCCAGATCTAAAAAGTCTTAACATTTGTTTCCAAGTACGTATATAGCTATAAATTCTAGGGTTATCCCAGTAAAGTTTTTTTTGTACTTCTTTTGGAGCAAGAAGAATCGAACATTATATACAATGGTAAACAGTTTTCCATTTCATCTTTACCCAAGCTGGTTCTTGGTCCATTTTTACCAGCCAAAAAATTCTATTCTTAATCTGATCAGCCCAAAAATAAATAAAAAATTAGGTTGGTACGATTATTCCTCCCTTTTTATCTTGGATTTAATAAGTGTTTTTTTATTATTTCTGTGATTTTTATAATCCAAATTAAAGCTTTTAATAATAGAATCGATTGTTTTTGAAAAATTTGTTTTTGGAGATTAAAGGGAATAGCTTGAAATAAATATATATAATTGTTGTTAAAAAGGCCATTTTTATAGCATTTATTCTGCACAATATCATTGAATATTGGTAGTCGTTTTACAGTATAAATATTATTTTTTTGTTTATCCATAACTGGGATAATTTAATTTGATAATAGATTATTAAGATTTAGATAAATTAATTCCTAGGTATTTTAAATTTAATCCGTAAACTATTTTAAACGGAAATTGTTGTAATATGTTTACTTTTATTTCAGTTATAGGCTTAATTTCACTTTATTCCAATTAATTCTATATCGAAAATGTACCGAAACTAATTTATAATGTTAAGTAAGTTATGAAACTGATCTCTGGTTTTTGTGATATATATTAAAACATCGTTCTGCATATTAAAGATATTGTTTTCGTTGTGGTATTAGTATTGTATCCATATATTTATGGATCTGATCTAATCCTTTCGGCTAATGGCTTCGATGCCGGAGAGCAAATAATAAGGTGATAAACGGGCATCCCTTGTCTACAACCCCTAGAAAAGATTAAATTTAGCTGTGATAAATTTGGTTTTGTTTGTATTTTTGCTTGTAGGGTTGGAGTACAATTTTAACCCATTTACAAAAATCTTGTCTGCAGTTGAAATAAGTTGAAAATTTCTGCATTATCTTAAATACATAAGGCCATTCAACCTGTTTGAAATGCTTTTTCCGCATCTAAGTAAAATGACAGCTAATTTCAATATCATTAACTCTTTTGACTTTATGATAATTGAATTAGTCCGTCTCAAGTTATAAGTGGAGTAGGTTTGGGAAATAAGACATGTTTGATCATGATGTATTTAGTTTATTAATCACTAAACTTAACCTTTTGGATTAAAATTTTAGATTAATATTTTTGATCAGTATTTAGAAGAGCAATGCTTTATAGGATCCAGGATCTGAAAAACTGGGGGGGGGTGATGGAATCACCTTCATTTTGCATTTTGGTGGTTAAGGTGGAGTATAATGGAGTAGAAGTCTCAGCACGTCTATCCCAACCTCATACCGTGGTTGTTTCAGATCGATTGGTTTTAATTACATGTAACTTTATCTTACGTACATATCTTTTCAAACAAAAAGTCAATGATACCATTAATAACTAAAAATGGAATATAATACTTTATGTAAAACAAAAATTAAAATAAAAATAGGAATAATAGATGTTAATAGAGTTAGTAATGTGTCGGAGGGGGTTAAAGGTAATACAGCTATTTTAAGTGCAGTTTAGTGTTAGCCACACTAGTTGTGGCTATTTAACGAACTTCCGTTTTCTTAAAAAAAGATATTAATCGTTCCAGCTCCAGATTTTCTTATGGAAATTTTTAATTGCCTTAAGGGCTTATTTATATATGGGGTGGTGTGCTTAATTTTTAATAGATTATAGATTATGAAACTTATTTGAAATTTTAATAATGATCCTAACTGTTTTTGGATGGGGATAGACATACAATTTTAAGTTTAGTAAATTACTAAATATTCCTATTAAATGTTATTATT
>CM069133.1:34852273-34910248 GCA_035221665.1 Okamejei kenojei
GGGAGTGTTGTGTTGTTTGTGGGGGATTTTTAGGTGGATTTGTGTACTTGCGTTGATGTTAATGTTGGGGGGTGTGGGCAAGTTGAGCAGAAGGGCCCTGTTTTCCACACAGACCGATGACTCTATATGAACATCTAACTTGTTCTAATTTGGAGGTCCACATTGCAGGAGTATACTCAGACGGGTCAGACCAGCACTCTGGAGAACGTGAAAAGCTGACGTTTCCTCCGCACTGACCCTCGTCATACAGACTCTGAGATGCAGCCCAACCCTCTAAGATACTCCAGGCATTTCGTGATTTCTTTTGTAAAACAAGCACCCATAGCTCCTAAGGCACCACTTGTGGCTCCATCCCCGCAAACAAAACGACACAATCAATATTTAATATTCATGTAATCCGAAAATCTCCTTTCCCACGAATGTTATTCTATATTAAAATAAAGAATGTGGGTCGCAAAATGTCGCAGTTTGATAGAGACGTTGGGAAGTCGGCATTTTAGAGGGTGTGTCTACTAGTTCTGTGCATCAATGTTTCTCAGGGAAATAAAAGACGAACTGGAAAGGGTACAGATACGGTAGACCCGCCGGATGGTTGCCAGACTAGAAGGGTATTCTGAGACTTTAAAGGGATGAAGTAATAAATACGCTGGACAACTGTCCTTTGAGTTTTTGTGGGAGAATGAGGACGATAGAAACTTATTAGAGGGTTGTCATAAAATCATGAGAGGACTTGAAGGTAATTGTACTATAAATACTTGCCCCGAGTAGGATATCGAGCCCAGAGACCCATAACTTTAAGGTGAAAATAGGAAAAAGAATTTAATGTGGAAACTGAGGAGCCAAGATTTACACAAGGTTGGGGAGGCTGATTGAACAAGCAAGCCAGAGGAAGGTAGTTCAGACAGGGACTTCCCAAAGTTAAAAAATATAGAGGTACGGATAATCAATGTTTGTATAGATATGGATCAAACCCGGGCTTTGTGAATTCAGAAGATTGTAACATGTCCGTCTGTGTGCCGAAGGTATTATATCCCACGTTGTCACATTAACTGACTCCATTTACCCCACCCCATGCTCTCTCTCTCTCTCTCTCTGCACTCCCCCCTCGTCTCGCCCTCCCAACATCCCCCTCCTCTAACTCTCTCTCTCTCGTCTTCTTCATCTCTCATCTCTCTCTCTCTCATCCTCCTCGACTCCACATCTTCTGTCTCATTTCTTTTTATTATCTCTAAAACTCACTCGGACAAACTTTTCGTACAAAGAGTTGGATAATATCCGGTGCTGAATGAGGTGTCCTGCCCGGAAGGAACGTCCCGGATTGTTTGCCGTGTACATTCATACACCCACCCACCCCCACTGATCACATCCTAACAAAGGATCCGGTGTTGGGTACAGTGAGGAAAACTAGGGAGACCACCTTGTGTGGGGTTAACTGCACATATCTAATGTTCCTGACACGCTGCAGCGGCGAAGAAGCGAGGCGCGGTGAGAGGAAGGTGGTTGGTTGAGATTCGTGGGGAACCTCAGGCAGAGGGTTGCCCTCGATAAGATGGAGCGAAAACAGGAGCATGAGAAGAGCGATTATTCTAGTTATCGAATGCCGTGTGGAACTCATACTAGGAACACTTCAACTGTTTGGTTGCAACATTTCGACTGTGAGAGGTTGGAGGAACCAATGCTTAAGGGGGGCAGTAATTGCCCCCCCGATAAAAGGTGCCCGGGCCAAACGTTCTAAAGCACATGAATGAACAATAAATGTTGTTTCGGCATCGGGCCCCATGTTAGAGTGTGCCGGTTTCCGCACTTATACCCACTTTTTGCAATCCAACCCGCAGCAGAATTTAGTATTCGTTTATTATTGTCACGTGTATCGAGTTACATATTAAAAGCTTTTTCGATGCTGCTTGCGATCCAGTCCACGAAAAGACGATGCATATTTACTATCAACAAGCCCTCCACAAGTGCAGAGATGCGGGAATATAGTGGTGTATGTGTTCCTGGATAAGGTCAGAACGGACAACATATTCAAAACCTACATGGCCTTTACAAGGCATTTGAATAATAATCCCGCATCGTATGCAGCTTTAAAGGTCCAAATCCAGATTTGAGGGAATCCAGGAGCAGCAAGGTAATTGAGGATGAATAGTTTGATATTGATAAAGATGGCAGCAGAAGTGTGTCTAGTGTTATGTTCTCTTGGACAGAGCTGCCATAGTGACGCACAGTATGTGCTTTAGAGATTGTCACTTGAGCGACCCAACGTTGTAGGAATTCAGTAATTCAACGATATTGGATTTGAAAATGCGCAAAGGGCAATAACCTTAAGTAAATTGGAGATCAAGCAAAAATATGTGATATTGAAAGATGTGGCATGTAGGATGACAAACACAAACATTGGACTAACTCGGGGAAGTCCGAACAGCGACGTTAGGAGAAAAAGGAACATTGGACGACTTTCCGTCGAGGGGCCCTTCTTCTTACAGATTCAAGAGGTTACTCATGATGATGAGGTAGCCTGATATCAGGGGAACAGGTGGAGAAGGCAGGAACGGGAACCTGAATTCTGGATGATCAGTATCCCATGATCACATTGGAATGGCTGTATTGGCTTGAAGTGCCGAATGGCCTACTCCGCAAAAATTATCTATTGTTCTTCCGGACAGTTCAATTCAGATTCGTTCTTGAGCGCTCGTCCCCAAAGCGCACCTATATCTTCTCTCCAGAATGCTGTTGACTCGCTAAGCTACTCCAGCAGTGTGTGGAAACGACGGTGTAAACCATCAACTTCTGTAACATTCCTACACAGTACCAGAAGCATATCAAGAAACCTGGCTGGATGAAGGACTTCCCGGGGAGCGGCCAGAGCTGTAAGGTCTTAGCACAATTGAGCTCCTCACCCGATAAAATAGCGAAAAAGCTGTATTTGAGAGACAGGACGATTAAAAACAAAACTCAAAAAACGTGAACAGAGTTTAAAACGGGAGTTTTAAATATGAGCAAGGGATCAACGATCACAAGGACCTAAGAACGCTCACTATCCACACTTCAGGAAGTTTGAGGGAACTCCCTACAACAACGACATCAGTAAGCTCTGTAATGACGAGTCTTAAACTTCCCAAGGATTTGTTGTCTGAAATGGCAACAAAAGTGAGAGGAGAAGGGAGGTGAAGCAAATGGCTAAGTTCGCAAGAACTACATTGGAGAAAATGGAGCTAAATCTTTTATACTAAAAAATGATATCTCACTTGTGGTGAGTTAAAGGACTTGAACAATCAGTATAAGGACATGATAAAAAAATAACGGGAGAATGTGCCCGATGGAAAAAGACTATAAAGAGAAAATTTACAAGACGCATGAGAACATAGAAACAGTCTGGCTAAGCAGATGGAAGACTGGTGGGCGAACTGAAGATGCTGTCTTTGGAGACAATGAGCTCTAATCTTTAAATAATAAAAAAATGATACTCCTTGGGTGAGTTAAAGGAGCTGAACAAGCAGTATAAGAGCTTGAATAAAAAAAATTACGGGAGAATTGTGCCCGAATGGAAAAGACAAATAAAATGAAATTTTAGACAAGACGCAATGAGAACAATGAAAAAGTCCTGAAAGCTGAAGGAAAGACATGGTGGGCGCAATGAAAAGATGTCATTTGGAAATAATGAATCTGAAAAAGGCAACAAAAATTTGAAGGGGAGCAACTCGATAAATAGACTTGATAAGTATGTTTGGACTTGGAGGCGAGAAATCGAGAATGCAGAATTTAAGAATTGAAGGAGTAAAGGAAGTAACGAGATGGGCGAAGGAACTCCTACACCTACTTTCGTTGCTGACTTACTTAAAATAAGTATGTTTAAAATAAAAACTGCCTAAAATCCAAGAATTGAGATTGCAACACCGGGTTGGTGACGTTTTCCCCAAAGGGACAAAATGCTCCCCCAAGACAGATAATGTGAAATTCCTCGACATTTCTTTCAACTGGAAAAATAATACCTGAAATAAAGGATAGAACAAACGGATGAATCTTACATATACAAGTGTATAAAAATTAGACTTATTCCCGTGAATTATCCTCGCGAAGTTCGTCCAAAAAATAATATTGTTTAACAAAGACAAGAAATATTATGAAATGGAATAAACCCAAGAGGTGAGAAATGTGGTGGTTTTATCACTAACAAAAAACGGAAGAATTACTATAAATGTTAACCAGAACGCTCATATTGCGTGTCTCCCGCAATGGCATTTTAACTAACTGCCACAAAAGATAACGTAACATGAAAAAGAGGATAAGAGGAAGACAAAAGCCTGAAGATTACACCTTTTATAATACAAGAAATACTTCTCCTAATTAAAGATGGCGGAACTTTTCGAACAGTTCCCTATGATATGCTAAATCTGTCTGGCAATGTGTTTTCTCGAGCATACAGTCAGTTTATCATCCTTGACTTGGAAAACTTAAAGATAACCAAGGGTACGTTTAATGATAACATTAATAAGAGGGAATTAATGAGGGCAAATGAAAAAGATTTACTTGACTGAATATAAAGTTGTTGATTGAAGGAAATCTTCAATTCCTACATGTTAAATACAATAAATAATCAATAAATCTAACAAAATTTAATAATACTAATTATCTTATTAGTGTAAGCTCCAAAATTATGAATATACACTGCTGTCTAAAGAGCTGGGAAGGCAATAATGTGAGTGTATCTAAAATTGACTAATAAATTTAAACCAGTTCAAGTGGAACATCGAACTAAAATAGATGATATATACTAATACACAATCCAATTATCTAAAAATGTTCAAAATGATTAACTAACAAACTAACACAGTGTGTGAGGAGGAAGGAGCAACAAAACACGTGGAAAAGATACCAGATGCGAGGCGAATTGATTTAAATAACCCCTTGGGAACCTGCTTATGTATTAAAGAAAGGGAGTTCTTCCAGCTTGGGAGGTTTCCACATTGAAATAGGGCCTGGAGATTGATGTAGAAAAAATACATGCAGTACATAATACATAGCACCCCGAAAGTGGCGTCAAAGTGTAGGACACTGTGATAACAATGTATATGGCTCACTGAGCATCGACCGGCAGGGCATTTGAAATACAAGATAATCGAACAGCAGATACTGATATTAAAACCAAAAGAGGACAGCAGAAATGCGGCCGTAGCTCAAAGGGTAATGTACTAACCTACGAAAAAAAGAGTCACGACGTTTAGGATCGGGGAACCCTCATCAAGACTGAATGTGGGAAGGAGGGGAAAGAACAGGCTGAAGAGATGAAGGAGGCAGGATAAAGCCTGTACGTAATAGGCTGACAAAAGATGAGCAGCGTTTATTAGATAGGCAGATTTTGGAACAAAGACCAGACGTTTCCAAAATCGAAAGGTGTAGAAATACGTATAGAAGAGATGACTCATAGTAAAAGCTATAATATATACATATGGAACATTGAATCTAGACGTCGGTTGTAATGTTGGCCCGTTTTAATAAAATGCTGGTGACGTCCCACGTGGATAATCCACGCAGTTTTTCGGACACTCAGCTACAGGAACAGATATGCCAATATTACAGGGAAGAATTACAGACATTTTGGAAAAAAAAGGATTTTATCCAGAAACACTGAGGACGTAAGGTTGGAGCAGCTCAAAGGCCCTTCAAGAACAGTCGAGTACAGGGCAAATTATTGATAGATAGTATATAGATCACGAAACGAATAGCCAGCGTGAATACATATGATATTTTTCTCTTCCCCCTCTCGGTTAGGGGCAATCAAGAATAATAGACCATCAGGTGGTACTTTTAGTTTGGATCGAGAGCGCGCAACCCAGTAGGTGAACTGTTTGAACTCCGTGTAATAGCAAAACGTGTATGTTGTTTGGGGAGAAGAAAGGTAACCTATGGAAAGAAAAATGCCATAGTGAAAGCTTAGAAATACAAACGGAAGGCACATGGCTAATCTAGACATGAACTACTAGCACTGATGCGATATGAATCAATACTGAGTGCTGTATATATAAACAGGGGGAAAGAGGTGGTATTTTGTTTACTGGGAACAAAAGGAGTAGGGGTTAGAGAAAACAGAATGGAGTGATTTGAAAGGAGCAGTAATAACTAGATACGGGTGAACAGTATTATAGGATTGGAAGGCGGGGGATTAGGGAGAGTGAGAATCAGGATTTAGAGGCTGGTCAGGCAGAGTAGTCAGATTAGAAAAGACCTTAGGTAGTGTAAGGTTACAGAAAATTTTGGATGGAGGATAAGACAGAAGGAAGGGTGCAGGAAGGAAGGTTAGGAAGTAATTTTGTAGTTGAACGGAGTATCTGTAGTTTCTGTAACCTTCACGCTTGTTGCCATACATATATGCACTGGGAACGGGTGAGTGGTATGCAACACTTCGCTGAGAGATGTACCCGTGCTATAGGGCGGAGCGGCGGGGCCTGGTAGCCGGGTCAACCGCTACCCCACATGACAAGCCCGAGTGGCAGGACACAGGAGGCGGAATCGGGAGAACGGCGCGGGTTCACTGTTGTTTCGTAAATCCCTCATGACACCCAGGGCAGACTGATGCAGTGCCTCACAGCCAAGGCGCACAACCTCCAGCCCAGTGACGCGCTGCCGGAGCGAATCCTTGATCTGGCCCTGTCCCGGCGCATACATCCATACTAACCTTCACCGGATCCTCACTGCCAATCTCCACACTGGTCGCCGCCGCCACCTAACAAGCCCCGACAGAGGTTCCGTACAAAACAATTAATTCACAATACTACCTGGTACCTTCTGGTGTAAAAAAAGGATACAAAATACTGGAGTACTCAGCGGGAAGACAGCGTCTCTGGAAAGAGGAATGGTTACGTTTCGGGTCGAGGCCCCACTAACTTTCTTGCAGTTTGTCCTCACTCAGACGCTCTCGTGAAATTGTCTCGGTGGTGACTGGACTGAGGGGACTTTCGGCGGCCACGATACCCTGTGTGATTTCCTACAGCCTGCACTCGTCCACACCATACACAAAGTTCACCAAACACAAAGTCACAAACCCCCTGATCCCTTCCAGCCCACAAGGCCACAACCAACTCCCTCGTAAATATGGGGGCCAATTGCGAGTGCACAATGCTACCTCAAGTACCTCTCTGTCGCAGAGAATTCCACAGATTCACCACTCTCTGTGTAGAAAAACAATTTCCTTCATCAGCGGTCCTAAAGAGACTTTTCCCCTTATCCTTAAAACTGTTGACCGCTGTCCAGACTTCCCACAACATCGGAACAATTCCTTCACTGCATCTATCCTAGTCCAACCCCTTAAGATTATTGTAATGTACCATATCTCTGCCTACTCCCTCAACAACAACTGACAACCGTACTGCGACCGGTGGTGATCCACAAACCGGATGAGTACCGTTATCCTCACAATGACAACCCCCACCCCCCCCCCCCCCCCCCCCCCCCCCCACAGCCCTTGTATCCTCGTGAGTTCCCAGCGTGAGCTCCGGCTGCAGGTCACACTGTAAAAATGGACATACGCCACAGTCTGCAGAGTACATCAAGGGTGTAGAGGGACAGGGCAGGGGAGGAAACAAAACACCCGTCTCTTGGAGGCACAACGAGCCGAGCCTCGCGTCCGTATAACAAGACCCTCTACAATCTTGGGGGTAGCTTCCTTTTCCGACCACAGCAAGCGGGTGGTCTCCAATGCCAGTACTTACCCAAGGTCAGTCTGACTCCTCAAACGTCTCTACAGATCTGGTCACCCTTCATGAATGAATGAATGAATAATGAATTAATTAACGAATGAATAATGGATGACTGAAATAATGAATGAATGACTGAATGATCCTTTTGATATCACATGGGATTGTGTCCACTCTGAAATCAGTTGTAGTGCAACACGATAATGTCCGCCAACTATAGCACTCCGACAAAGTTACAATGTTTCAATTTGGCTCCAATAACTCTTTGTATCCGCGTGCCCCTCGATCCGCACGGACGGCCGGGACTCCCCACGCCTCGACCGTACGTCCTCTTCGATCCGCACAGCTGGATTTCCTTTTATACCTCTGTGGTGCAACCGCACCCTCGCGGGCCCGTCCGACCTCCTATTACTCACGAGGGCTTGTCCGACCTCTTGGCACGCCCACCACGCCGCCCACCCCTGCCCGATGAACGATGGTCGCCAGCTAACTCGACCGACGGCGCCCTCTTGTCCGCGACCCGAAGCCCGTGTCCTGCTCCTGAAAAGCCACAGTATCCACCCGCCCGCTTCTCAACTTGTTTTTGTTAATCCATTACAGATATGGAGAGACCAGAAATTGCTCCATTTGTTCATTTAATATTAAAGATAATATTTGTGGCACGCGGGTAAAGAATGTCATTGCAATTATATTGAATGGTGAAGAAACCCACATCGACAGACATGAGTAGAACTTTAAATCACCACCATACCAACAGTAATGCTAACCAACCCCCAAACCCACCCCTCGAACAAAAGTAGCCAGCTACCATATTGCTAGCATAGTCCCCGTTCCCACCTCTCCACTTCCCCCCCCCCCTCCTCCCGCTAAAACAAAGGTATTCTGAATAAGAATCCCGACAGGAATACTTAGCTGGACGTCGCCGATCCCCAGATAATGTCACTTGTCTCCCCAGATCTGCCTGCACCGATTACAGAGTATAATACACGGCATTTTGTGTTTTTGTTTAATACAAAAATATTTGTTACGAGTGCGTGAAGATGCACTGAACCGATTCCAATAATGACTATGTTTGATTGAAATTGTTGGAAGATTGTGCCGTCTGGAACTGTTGTAACTCGAACGACGTAGTTTGAATTGGGAGGTGTACATACGTGGGGGAAAAAAAAAAAAAAACAAAAATTGTCCAAATGCTTACTGAGTTTTGAGAGTGTACAAGCAGGGAGGATCTTAACCTGACAGAATAATCTCGGACCCGGGAAGAAACTCGGAGATCTCCATTGAATTGACCTCCACTGCGTCCTGTGGCAGAGCATTGTACAGATATTCACAACTCTCAGGGGTTGAATATGTGTTTCCATATCTCGCCAGTCTCAAATGGCCTACCCCTTATTCGTAACTGTGACCCTTAGTTCTAGACTCTCCCACTTGGGGGAACATGTTTCCTGCATCTCTACCATGTCTTATTGCCCTTAAGAATTTCATATGTTTCTATGAGATTCCCCTCTTCTTCCTTCCAAATTCCAGTGAATACAGTGGCTTGCAAGGTGTTCTTACCCCTTGTACTTTTCCACATTCTTGCCACGTTACAACCACAAACGTAAATGTACTTTATTTGGATTTTATGTGATAGACCAACACAAAGTGGTGCATAATTGTGACGTGGAAGGAAAGTTAGACATGGTTTCCAAATGTTATTACAAATAAAAAACTGAAAAGTGTGTTGGCGTGAAAAAAGTATTCAGCCCCCCTGAGTAATATACTTTGTAGAACCACCTTTCGCTGCAATTACAGCTGCAAGTCTTTTGTGTATGTACTACCAGCTTTGCACATCTAGATCTACAGACAGACATTTTTGCCCATTCCTCTTTGCAAAATAGCTCAAGCTCAGTCAGATTGGATGGAGAGCGTCTGTGAAAACAGCCAATTTTCAAGTCTTGCCAGAGATTCTCAATTGGATTTAGGTCTGGACTTTGACTGGGCCATTCTAACACATTAATATGCTTTTGATCTAATAACCATTCCATTGTAGCATCTGCTGTATGTTTAGGGTGTTGTCCTGCTGGAACCTCCGCCCCCAGTCTCAAGTCTTTTGTAGACTCTAAACTGGTTTTCTTCCAAGATTGCGCTCTGTATTTGGCTCCATCCATTTTCCATCAACTCTAACCAGCTTCCCTGTCCCTGCTGAAGAAAGCATCTCCACAGCATTATGCTGCCGCCACCATGTTTCACAGTGGGGATGGTGTGTTCAGGGTGATGTGCAGTGTTAGTTTTCCGCCACACATAGCGTTTTGCATTTAGGCCAAAAACTCAAATTTTGGTCTCATCAGACCAGAGCACCTTCCTCCACATGTTTGCTGTGTCCCACACATGGCTTGTGGCAAACTGCAAACATGACTTCTTATGGCTTCGTTTCAACAATGCGTTCTTCTTGCCACTCTTTCATAAAAGGCCCGAGTTGTGGAGTACACGACTAATAGTTGTCCTGTGGACAGATTCTCCCACCTGAGCTGTGGATCTCTGCAGCTCCACCAGAGTTACCATGGGTCTCTTGGCTGCTTCTCTGATCAATGCTCTCCTTGCCCGGCCTGTCAGTTGAGGCGGACGGACATTGTCTTGGTAGGTTTGCAGTTGTGCCATACTCTTTTCATTTCCAGATGATGGATTGAACAGTGTTCCATGAGATGTTCAAAGCTTGGGTTATTTTTTTTATAACCTAACCCTGCTTGAAACTTCTCCACAACTTTATCCCTGACCTGCCTGGTGGGTTCCTTGGGCTTCATGATGCTGTTTGTTCACTAATGTTCTCTAACACACCTCTGAGCCCTCACAGAACAGCTGTATTTATACTAAGATTAGATTACACACGTGGACTCTATGTACTAATTAGGTGACTTCTGAAGGCAATTGGTTGCACTAGATTTTATTCAGAGTAAAGGGGGTTGAATACTAATGGAGAGAGTAGCGGTCTTATTGTACCAATAAGTTGTCTTATTTAATTGGTCTTGTTTCGTCCACTGCAGAAAGGGCGGAGTCTGAGCCCATCGCGGAGGTAAAGAAGACCAATTTCCGACCACAATGTACACAATCTCCCTCCCCTAAGATCCGATCTACGATGCCCTTTGCGATTACAATCATTAGTTGTATCCTATGATATCCACTGAGAACCTCATCCCGTTGATAATCCCGAGAGCTAATTCCCTGCGTCACTTTGTGGGAATAGCTGAGACCCCTGCAAAGCCCATTTGTTCGCGAATCACCTGCATGCTTAACTTTCCTCGTATGTTGCAAAACATACTTGGCTAATAAATTATTACTGTGAATTGTGATTGTGATTGATTGTGATTTGCGTGGGAAGAGCTGTGCATTGACGTGATCCGACGTTCCACTGCCGCCAGTGTCTACGGTAGTCCTTTTATAGTGCATGAAGGCTTCATTGTCCGGGACAGAGAGGAAATATTCATGTCGTTAGAAGAACAAGAGAGAGCGGCACGGTGGAGCAGACCAAGGGCCCACCAGTTTCCACGAAGTCTGCAGGTTTCCACGGTTGGAGCTCCCGTGGTCGATCCCTGGCAAAGAGATCGCAAGCACCGTGATTTTATGTCCGTAGGCTCCCGCGTTTGGAGATCCCAAAGTCGATCCCCAGTAAGAGGCTGCCAGCTCCTCGATATTAGGCCGCAGTGCGGACGGGGATAGGATAGGGAAGAATAGCATCTACGTAGCGGTAGAGATTTTAAAAAATGAGACTCGTCCCCTTGATTATGCTGGTGCCTTGCCGAGGCAAAGCTGGCAAGTGCTAGTTGGGTGACACATCACCCCCATGTTTTGATAGGAGGGGGGACAATCCCCCCCCCCCCCCCCCCCCCTCCCTCCCCCTATGTTTTGAAATTCGGTGAAAGAAAATATATTAAAACCTCCGTTTAAAATTCGAAGTACGACTAGGTTGCGATCTTGTTGTGCAAAGCACTTTGGGATAGTGCCCATAATATGGTGGAATTCGGCATTAAGATGGACAGCGACACGGTTAATTCAGAGACTAGGGACCTGTGGATTCAGAGACTAGGGATCGAATGGATGAATTACAATTGTTCATCCATGTCTGGCGTAAAACATAAAAACGGGGAAGAAGGATCAAGATGGCTAACGAAGGTAAATGAGGATAGTGCTAAATCCAAGGGAGAGGCATATAGGACTGCGAGAAATTTCGAATTCAATAGAGGAGGCCAAAGGGGTTAATTAAGAGGGGGAAATAGAGCAGGAGAGAAAGCTTGCGGGAAAAAAAACTGACTGCAAAAGCTTCTTTAGATAATGTGAAGTAGAAAAGATTAGCGAAGAAAAAATGTAGGTCCCTTACAGACCGAAACGGGTGAATTTTATAATGGGAAACGAGGAGGAAATGGCAGAGCAGTTAAATTAGTATTTTGGTTCTGTCTTAACTAAGGAAGACAAAAACAATCTGCAAGAAATACTAGGGGACCGAGGATCTAGTGGGAGGGGACATACTAGGGAAAATTTGCGAGTTTACATCAGCAAATTAACCTACAAACATGCACGTCTTTGGAGTGCGGGAGGAGAACGGAGCTCCCGGAGAAAACCCACGCGGTGCCACACTCCAAACAGACAGCACCCGTAGTCAGGATCTATCCGGTTGTTTGGCACTGCAAGGCAGCACCTCGTCCGCTGCGCCACTAGCGCCCCGAAGAAGTCAACGTTTTGAAGAGTTCAGTTCAATTCCCGGACTAAGCCCGCGTCAAAGATTTTTGCTGGCGGTTAACTGAGTGGTCATATTTGTACAATTACCCACCCTCACCCATGTCATGTTCTTTATGTCCATTGCAGAAATGGTCCGACACTGATAGATCGCAGGAGGATGTTAGGACCATATTTTCGAACAACGTGTACATCCAACCGGCCGTCCCTGTCCTGAAAGCGTCCACCGACCTGCGCCGCACCTACGATCGCGATCTTTCGTTGCGTGCCATCGTATCGACTGACAATTTCATCCGGTTCCACAAATGTCACAGCTGATCGCCGTGTCGTTCTGTGGGAATCGCTGAATTCTCCGCTTGCTTTTTGCAAAGCATGTTGCTCGTGACTCCAACTGCCTGCTTTAATTTTTGCTATTGATTTCAATGGAGACAGCAGGAGGGAGAGCCTTTGCCCTGTCTTCAGCGTCTATAATAGTCCTATTATTCTGCATGTTTTCAGAATTACGGACATTGCTGTCAGAAAAACGCAAGGAACAGGGGCACACATAGGAAGCGGCACAGTGGTAGAGTTACTTACTGCCTCGCAGCGCCAGAGACCCGGTTCGATCCTGACCAGAGTTTCTCTCCGTGAAGTTTTTACGTTCTCCGTGTGAACGCGTGGGTTTTCTCTCCGGGAGCTACGGTTTCCACCCTCATCTAAAAGACGTGCATGTTTATCGGTTTAATAGTAAGATTAAACGAGAACATACCAGTTCGAAGTTTGATCGTTATTTTATGAGGAGTAACGATGAGGGATTACGTGAAGAAAGCCCCGCCTGGCGCTGGAACGGCATACTTCAAAGCAGCGGCATGAAAAAACACAGAACATAATAGCCGAGTAAGGCTCAACATAGATTTAGAACTACCAGATGATCATTTATTTTATGAGGGTGGGAGTGGAGGGCACGTAATCCCTCATCGTTACTCCTCATAAAATAACTATCAAACTTCGAACTGGTAAGTTCTCGTTTAATCTTACTATTTTACTTCGGAGTCACGTGAGTGACTACGTGAAGAGTTGAAGCTTCTGTCTTTTTCATGTCGTAGAATTTATTACCATAGGGACAGTCCGGCTCATTCAAACATAGTAATGGAGCATATAACACACTTTTTTTTTCCCCAAACATTGCCTCAAGTTATGTGATAAATTATTCCACGTTATAAAGAATAAAAGTAATGCCCTTTCCATTGAAAGGCAAGTTTATCACAAAATAATCAATTGATATATATATTTTGAATGGTAATGAACAAAGCAACAATTATAGAGAACCCAACACTCCGTGTCCAAACCTGACACCATGATTGGTCCCTTTTACTTTAAACATTTAATTTACACCCTCCTGCGGCCTTGCAACCTTTTGCTCGAGCGGCTCATCTTGTGCCATTCCTGTGAATGTATCTACCTCCTTAACAGAGTGATTTTCCACATTTCAGTGTCGAGTTCCACTGAGTGTTATTCATTTCTAACCATCTAGAATACATTCCTCTAGAACCATCAGTTTTTTACTGAAACCTTAATGTGGTTATTTGTGTGTAATAAGTAGTGCTGTCGCATCACCACAGAGACTCTTACCTACTTCAACATATTTCATCAATGTTCACACACACACACACACAACTTAAGGCCGACAGGATATGCTTATAGGTTTACCTTGGTTTCAGCTCTTCTTGATGTGCCTTGTTTGGTAAATTCATAAACATATATGATAATGTAATCTGTATCCACATGCAAATTATAACGTAATATTTGCAATGTTTGCACTCTTATGTTGATACTAAAGTCATCAGCATTATTACTTTCAATGTTAACTTTTTTGAATCATTGATAGAATTAGAGTCCATTGCCTAAGGCAATTCAGGACTATTGACCTCCCGACTTATGTATTACAATTTTGGACAGATTATATATATATATACATATATATTTTTATATTTATATTTACATATATATCCCTTTCCATATCGGGATATTACGAATGCACCCGATAACTTTCTGTTAGTATATTGTCCGTTTAATAGGACGATAACACTCTGAGCCCTATTATTGGCTCTATCAATTAGATACTCAGAAAAATGAAATCCACAAGGAACTCACATACATCTAATATGACAAAATAACTTTACTGTATACACAGACGTCCAATTTCTTATAACAAAATATTGTTTTTTAAACTTATTTCTGCAAATTGCAGGTATAACACTTCTTTTATACATAATTATTTTATTGTTATGTTGTTATATTAGTTAAACATTCCTAGACTTCTTTGACCATCAAACTGTTGTAATGGTCTGGTCAACCTGCAGATAGTCAAATTCATATTTTCATGTCATGGATGCCTTTGTACAACAATAAATTACTGCAGGGTTACACAAAAAGCTGGAGATCTCAGCGGGTGCAGCAGCATCCAAGGAGCGAAGGAGACAGGCGACTCCCGGGTCAAGACCCCTCCTCAGACTTCAATAAATTACTGTAGCTATGAATCATCACAAGTGGTTCAACATCACTCAATAATTTAGATCCAAACCATTGAAGGATCCGTTTTTTGGCCACCAAAATGCCTCTGGCAGTGTCCTGCTACAATTTTTCATCAGGACACTGCCTTATCAAACAAAATGAGGAAACATAAAAAGAACATCTTTCCTCATGTAATTGAGAGGAAAAGCATCCACTTTCCTGTTCTTGGTTTACCCACTAGAACATTTGAAAAGATCGGTGATTTAATCTGTATGCAACCAGATTAATCGTAAGGTAATCCATATTAATGACAATGTGTTTTTTCCTCCCTTAATTTGTTGTCTCCGTACCATTATCTCTTCCTTAGATATAAACAGCTGGACTAAAACTTTTTAGAATATGCCACATCTGTTTACTCAGATAATCCCATGATTATTATTTTACTTATCTTGTGTGTTTTTAACATTGCCACAGCCGTGGTATTGTTCACCTTGATATGACATGGACACTTCCATAATAGAACAATCGATATTTAATTCCATAACTCCTTATACTTCAATAATTAATACAAATGTTTGGAGAAATTTCTTAGGGACAATCCATTTATGCTCACCTGGTATTATTGTCCGTAGCCCCAACAAGAGACGTAATCAATTATTTTTATAAGAAATAGATAATATTCTTATCTTTACCCAAATGTTCACAGAAGCTGTCCATCATCTGTAAACACTTGCTTCAGTTTGCAACAGCTGCTAAGCTTTATAGTTGAAGCAGCTTGGGAACCTTTTTTACATTACTTTAATAATGATAACATATCATTTGATATTTGCATAAGCCTCTCACAAAGGCATACATATTCTTATAAGCTTCTGTATTCCTTCTTTTTGAGCTTTATTTACTCTTTACCTAACCTCCTTTCCTAATGGAGGGACAAAGTATGTCAACAAAACAATGAGACATATTTGTATCATTGAACAATTGTTCCCCTCTTATGGTGCTGAATTACTCCTAAATTCAGAGTAGTAATTTATGAATATTTTATTAATGCCTAAGCATACGTTTTATGAGATGGGTCAGGTCCTTGCCTGCTAACAGGTTTGTAATTGCAGCACTAATTTGCAGCTGACTCTTTATAACCTTCCAATTTAAATGTGATTAAGATAACCCATGACCATGTCCTCATTAGTGCAAGTGCTGATCTTTTTATCAGCACAATTGTTCTTCAGTATTCTGTTTAACAGCCTGAAACTGGTTTTAATCCTTTAGACAATGTTTTAACTTGCACAGCTTGACCCATTGTTAATTAATTTTCAAGCACCTGTAATATTGATTAACAATTGTGTTAATAACAACTGTATTTCAATGTTCAAGATGTTTTCAATTTTAATAAAATGTTCTTACACTGTGAAAGTGTATATAAAATGATGTTTTTGTATGTTTTATACCATCAATTCTTTACACTGAGGTAATTTTATAATATATATATGTACGTACCCCTTCTTTATTGGAGTTACTTTTGGGTGAAAACCTAAAATCAATTTTTAAGGTTTTCTTATACAGGTGAACCAATCCTTTCTTAGTTATATTAAATTAATGATCATAATACACCTGTAATCCCCCACAATTGGAGATTTCATGAACTTATTTTGTAACAAGTTGTTTGCACCTCTTCAAACGTACTTCAAGCCTTCATTTTCCAATTATATGGGTTTGGATAAGGCTTATGTTGGATTATACCATACTTCTGTCTTTGTGTTTTGATCCATTATCAAATCTTTCATTGGATCATAGTTTTTCCCCCCAAAGTTAAAAGATCAGTAGTCTGTTCTTTTGTAATCAATATCTTTGATTTATCATTAGGCAGGTTTTTATCCATAATAATCAGGAGTTTAACATAACCTGATTTGTATTGATCTGCAAATCTAGAGTGCAGATTTGGTAATTAATAACTATATATTTCTTCCCATTGAGCTCCAGAAACTGATGGCAATTTATTTTTATTTTAAATGTATTAGTTATTTTGCACAAGGTTTTATTTTATTTTATTTTATTCATTTATTTATTTATTTATTTTTTTCTTATTGAATAGTAATGCCATGCACCAGTTCGAAATACTTTGAAATCATATTTCCTTATATCTCATATATTTGAGACATGGATATCATAAACGGATTCACCGTTTGATATCTTATATAAAACATAAACGTTTTATCATATTCTGCTGTTGCAATCATAACAGCTTTGGTGAGTTTTTAGTTTCCATGTTTACTTTTCATGGCCTCACTCATTCATTCGGGTATCGTACCTAGTACACCTCTATATATATATTGTGCTGAGGTGCACTTGAATAAAACATAAAAGTTTTATTATTATTCCGCTGTTTTAATCATAAACAGCTTTAGTGAGAGAACCAAATAATTTTGGTTTCCATGGTAATTTTCCATGGCCTCACTTCTTATTCAGGTGTTGTGCCGACACCTGTATATATATATATATATATATTGGTGCTGTGTTGGGTACTTCATGACCAGCCACCACTATCAGTGCATTTTTAAGGTCAGTTTTCCATTTTATTTTCTTTTTTTTTCACTGCCCTTGTTACTCCTGAGTTTTTCCTCTCAAGGAGACTAGCTTCCGATATATCTGAGGTAGATATTCCCACCATATTTCGATCATGTATTTTAATATATGAAAACCCCCTTGGGGGAGGTTAGGAATATTTCCCATTATTTTTCCGTCTGAAGGCCTTTTTATTAACTTTTAAATTATGGCCTTTCTGACTTATTTAAAATTCCCCCCCCCCTGCCAAAAGTGTGTGGAGCATCTAAAAAGTCTCCCTAACGTAAATTTTTACGGTCACCCAGTGGTATCGGAACCGGTTCCGTAACTAATCTCCCGGCCCGAATCGCTGGGTATTGCGGGGCCCCGGGACGTTCTTTTTTAAACTCCGTTGTTTTATACAGAGTATTTTAGTTCTATTTTAACTTTTATTTATATTTTTTTTGTTTTTAAATTCATTTAAAATCCATTTCCTGGTTCAATACACCAGGCACGGAGTTTTTCAGACCCTAAAAGTTTTTCAACTGCACTTACCTTGCCGGTTCCTAACCTACCGCTGTCGAGGGCTAGCCTCAGGCTCTTGCTTCTGCGTCAGCGTCGAGGTAATGCCGTTACCAGCCCAGGCGGGGCTTCTGCACGTAGTCACTCACGTGACTTCGAAGTAAAATTGGTTTCTGTAAATTGAGTCCTGTCGTGCATAGGCGATGGCTGTTTAAGAGCAACAGACTCGCTGGGCTTAAGGGCCTGTTTCCACGGGAATAAAACTCCGGGAGTCGGATACACTCTAGACCTTGGTGCCGACTATCAGATTTTCTGGACGAATCGATTTAATTCTATACCAGTGCATTTAATGCATTTCTTAAGGTGTTTCTTGGTTACATATTAAATATTCCAGTCAACTCGAAGAGTTTCGGGGGGGGGGGGGGGAGGGGGGGGGGGGGGGGGGGGGGGGGGGGGGGGGGCGGTGGTGGAAATATGGGCCACCGGCAAGTCATTGGAAGGGGGTAAGGGGATTTTGGTTGCACTATTCTTAATCTTAAGCATTTATAATCAATTGATTAGAAACGATTGAAAAAATAACAAAAATGACCAAAAGAGTTATTAAATTACCTAACATTTATGGTTTGTTTCAATTGGCGATAATACTTAAATTCAACTTGTGTTCTGAATTACTTCATACAAGACTAATGATGCCATTGCACCCATTGGATTCATGCTTGCACCCAACAGAGCTGTTCCATCGATCAAATTCATCACTTATTTTCTTGCAGGGCCTTGTTCGCTCTCGCCCATTCCATTCGACTGGGAATATACCACATGGCGCAGTGATCGGAGATCACCCAGGAATTATGGAGGGTGGAATAGTGGAGGGCATTGGCCTGGCGCTTTCTTACAAGTAGAGGAACGTCAGGAACTCTGCAGCAAAAATAAAATCCCATCACTGATTGAATGCAGCCTTCATACACATAGCTCGTCCGTGAAACTGAAGAAGGGAACAATGTTCTTGGATTAATATGATGATGGGAATTGGACACAACTAAAATGAAAATACGTGGCACAGTGACGCAGCGGTCGATTTGCTGCCTTACAACACCAGATATGCTGGGGTTAATCCTGACCTTGGGTGGTGCCTGTACTGAGTTGGTACGTTCTCCTTGTGACCATGTCTCCTCCATGCGTTCCCAATTTCATGAAGTCGTAAGGTCATAAGGTTAATAGGTGATAGTAGAATTACGCTATTCGACACATCAAGTCTACTCCGCCATTCAATCATGGCCGACTTGCTTTCCCTCCTAACCCCATTATCCTGCCTTCTCCCATAAACTCTGACACCTATACTAATCAATAATCTATCAATACTCTGCCCTTAAAGATATCCACTGACTTGGCCTCTACAGCCTTCTGTGGCAAAGAATTCGCCCAGATTCACACCTTATGACCTATATATATTTTTTTCCGAATTTCGTTCCTGAATGAACATCCCTTTAATTACTGAGGCTATGACCTCTAGTCCTAGACACTCCCACTAGTGAAAACATCCTCTCTCCACATTCACTCTATTCAAGCCTTTCCCTATTCTGTATATTTCAATGCGGTCCCCCCTCATTCTTCTAAGTTGCAGCCGAGAACAGGCCCCAGTAGCCGTCAAACGCTCATCATTAAATTAACCCACTCATTCCTGCGATCATACTTTGTAAACCTCCGCAGGAACCTCTCCACTGCCACCACATCCTTCCTCAGATATGTGGACCAAAATTGCTCACAATATTCTAAATGCGGCCTTACCAGCACCTCATCACTTGTTAGCATCACATCCCTGTTTTTTTGTATACAAGCCCTCTTGAAATAGATGCTAACATTGTGTTTGCTTTCTTTACTACTACCGATTCGACTTGCAGAATAACTTTTTGGGAACGGGGCACCCTGCACTCACAAGTCCCTTTGCACCTCCGATATTTGAATTCTTTCCCCATTTAGAAAATAGTCTGCCTTTATTTCTACTACCAAAATGTTTACTTCCACACTTTGTTATAGCCTTAATTCCATGCCCTTGTCAGTCTACTCTCCCAACCTGTCAAAAGTACATCTGCAATCCCTGCTTTTTCTACATCCTATTACTTTCGTATCATGAGTAAACCTGGCCCACAAAGCCTTCAATTCCCTCATACCAAATCATTAATATACAAACGTGAGAGTGTGGCGCCCCATCAAACCCTGCTCTCCGTGCTAGTGTCTGCCCGTTGATACCGTGGGCTCTCATCTTCTTTTGTAGCCTCACGTGTGGCACCCTTATCAAAAGGTTTTATGCAAATCTAAAATAAACAACATCTACTGACTCTCATTTGTCTGTCCTTCGTCTTCTTCAAAGAATTCCAGCGCCTTTTTCAATCAAGACCTCCTCTTCACAAAGCTATGCTGAACTTTGGCCTAATTTTATCGCGAACTTCTAAGTAGAAACATAGAAACATAGCAAAATAGGTGCAGGAGTAGGCCATTCGGCCCTTCGAGCCTGCACCGCCATTCAATATGATCATGGCTGATCATCCAACAGTATCCCGTACCTGCACTTCTCTCCATACCCCCCTAATCCCTTTAGCCACAAGAGGCCACATCCAACTCCCTCTTGAATATAGCCAATGAACTGGCCTCAACGACCTTCTGTGGCAGAGAATTCCAGAGACTAACCACTCTCTGTGTAAATAATGTTTTACCTCATCTCGGTCCTAAAGAATTCCCCCTTAGACTGTGACCCACCTTGATCTGGACTCCCCCAACTCTCATCGGGAACAATCTTCCTGCATCTAGCTTGTCCAAACCTCTTAAGAATTTTGTAAATTTCTATAGGATCCCCCCCTCAATCTTCTAAATTCCAGTGCATACAAGCCGAGTCTATGAATGAAGTACTCATAACCTCACCCTTTGTAATAGACTCTAAATCTTAACAACCACCAAAGTTAGAGGAACGCCTATTACTTTCCACTATTCTGCTTTGCTCGCTTCTTATGCAGCGGGGTAATATTGGCAATAAACGAATTCGGTATTCTATTCCGACTGCGCATTGCCCAGGTCACTAGCTATAAATTCTCGGCAACGGCGGTGCTGCCCATTGTTGGCAGACTTGCGTTTCGTCAGTGGTCGGTGGGGGTCGGGATCGGGATCGGGATCGGGATCGGGATCGGGGTCGGGGGTCGGGGTCGGGGTCGGGTCGGGGGTCGGGGTCGGGATGCTGTTGTTGCTGCTGGCCTTCCCCTGCCCCGGTGTCAGGGTGTGGCCTTAGGCTGGCGGGGCGGCCCTGGACTTGCCAGCCGCTGCCCCCCCTCCAGCTTCGGCGCTGCTAGGTTGGCCGATAGCCCTGCACCTCCCACCCCCCTCCCTTCAGTCTGATACCGATACTACCCCGGCTGCAAGATAGGCAGCCGCCGGCTGGATGAATAGTGGCAGCGGGTAACCGTAGGGCCAGGCCGTGGGCGAAACTGGCACGTCGCCGGTTTCTCTGGAGTTGGAGCGTGGTTGGGCTGGAGTTGGCGCTGGCTGTGGGTCTGTGGGTTCGTGCTGGCGGTGGGCCTGGAGGCCGGTATCCCGTCGGGGGGGGGGGGGGGGGGAAGAACAGGCGACGGTCCAGCGGTGGCGGTTCGGCAGCGCTTACGGCTGCGAGGAAAGGGGATTCGATCCTGGCTTCAAATGAGGGCGCGGTTCGACGGATGAGAGCCGGTCCAGTCTACCCCCCCTCCCCCCCCCCCCCCACCCCACCCGGTCTCCTCCACCCCGTTTTCCCCCCTTCCCCGGTCTTACAACCGGTCTCATGAGCGGCGCTGAGCTGCTTTGTGTAAACAGGGCTTTATTTTCCTCCGTATTTTCGATCTTTCATTATTCTAGGTAGGGAAATACTGTTTTAAAAAACTATTTATTCGTTGCATTTATTTAGCCTTTGTTCAAAGCTGCGATCTTTTTCTCGTTTTTATTGGTTCATGCCTCCGTGAGTGAGCGAGATCGCGAAGATAAATGACATGCATTTTTCATATTTTTTTTCTTGAGGGCGGGGCGAAATTAAATTAAATGTATGATTTCTATTATACAAACTTTCCATAGACTTTAAGGAGTTATTTTACTTCGGAGTCACGTGAGTGATTCCGTGAAAAACCCCGCCAGTCGGCATGCGCGTCATTACGTCTGACGCATGGCGCAGCCACCGGCTTGGAGGAGCAGCACTTCTCCAGCAGTAAGTTTAAAAAGGCTCAGGTAAGTGTTAAACTTGTGCGAGCCCTCGGTCTCTGTGTTTGGTAATTCTTAGTTGCAGGAGGACAAGTACAAACATGAAAAAATCCGGAACAGCAAGGCGAGCCGTAGCGAAGATATCTCAAGCCCGCGGGAGTGCGGGTGGCGGGCAGCCGCCTAGCTCATCCACGGAGTCGTTGGTTGTCAAACCAATGACCACAGACTTGGTGTCTGAGAACACTGTGCCTATGCCAGAGGGGCGTAAGGCTACACAAATGTCTGTCCGGGCCGATAGACTCAGAGACGACTAGGCCGAGAGGGTTCGACCCTAGAAATGGAATACCGCGGAATGGGTATCCAGGATGGAGCTCCTGTTGGAGAGGATGCTCCTTCAAGAGCGCCGGCCTCTCCAAGAGCCACACCAGCAGCACCTACACAGCTGTCAAGTATCTTCCTCCTGGACGAGGAGAGTTATACGGTCAGATTGAATCTGACTTCGATTCAGAAGGTCGGGAGATGGAGGCTGCTGCCCACGGGACGAGGTGCAAGCGCCAGAGGTCCCATTCCCAGCAAGCCAGGTTTGCCATCCCTACAGACTCTGGCGAGCCGCTTGGAGAGGAGCTGGCTGGCCCAGCATAAATTAAAGGGCCCTCTCCACCAGCTCGCCAGGAGCTGGCTATGGGCGACTACTGCCAAAAATACGACACCCCTGAGAACTATATTCTGCTGAAGCTGCCGCACATGTAAAACATGCCATTTGTGGCCACATGGGGGTAAGCACCCGAGCACAGGAAATTAAAACTCAGCGGGTGCTCAAGCTGCTGGGGTCTGGAAATTATAACGGCTGTGGTCGGTCGGTAGATGGGTGGGCTCCTGTGTGTATATATATTTGAAGAAATTAATCCCCGACAATTAATCAATGTGCACTTTGAGATTAATTGTCTCAGAAAGATTAGAGGCCATCCGCCCCACATATAATCCAGTAATTGCTGCAGACATTGTGCAAGTCTGGCACCGTCATACGAGCCGATTCGTGACAAACCTGCTATTTGGGGTCTCCATAAAGACTTGGCTAAAAGAGTCAATGGTCAGGGGGATGACGAGGCCTAGTCGGGTGTCATCAAGGCGGCCGTTGTGGTGATCAGGAGCAGAACTGCCTCAGATGCCATTACTACAAGCGGTTTGCTGAAACCTTGGCTGGGCAAGGACAAGCAACCGATTAAATGTGCGCTATTGCGCGGGCGTTCTCCAGCATCAGCAGATAAAAGGGGATTACCCTTATTTTCCACCCACCTGAACCAGGCAAAGAGCACCGGTAACACATGGAGGTAGGTGGGCTCTGGCTCTAGTCGCGCGAAAACTTATTACAAGAGTTGAACTAAACAGTTGGGGGTCCCCTCCCGACCGGTTAACACAGGTTTCTGGGAGAATGTATAAAATATAACCTGAATGTGTTTATACTGCAAAGTATTCAAGGGTTTAAATTTCCAGGGGGTGTTATATGGCATGTTTTTTTTTAAGATCTCCAAGATGCGTATTATTCAGTGCCGGTGAGTGCCATAAGGACTACCACAGATTATTTGAAATTAACGGGATGGGACAATTGTGGCGATTTCGAACTCTACCTAATGATTAACCTCAGCCCCTCGCCTATTTACAATAACTGCGATAAAACTAGTACTTGGGTTATTACAGTCACAAGGCATATAATCATGGCCTATTTGGAAGACATTTAATAATTGGAAACACCTTTGACGAAGCTGAGTTATAGTTACAAGCAGTTCAACTCATGGGTGCATTGAGGCTAGGTTTCATTGATTCCACCCAGTTAATCAATCAAAATTGGTGACTGTTACCTAATTGACTATCTGGGCTTCACAGTTAATTCCAATCACATGTCTGTAACTCTGCCCCAGGCAAGCGAGTAGATTTAATTGAAGGCTGTATCAAGTTCTTAAAGGAGCAATCACCTTCAAATTTGTTACATGGACGACTGCTTTGGTGTCACCTCCTGCACCCACACACAACTGACTGACTTCATTTCCATTATTTCACCACCAACTTCCATCGGCACTCCAAATAACACTTGGACCATTTTCGACCATTTCCCTACCATTCCTTGACCTTCTCACCATCTCTATTGCAGGTGATTTACACTCCTGACCGACATCCCACTAGAAACCAAAACTGACTCCCACAGCTACCTGGACTCTACTCTTCCTCCCACCCTGCTTCCTGTAAGGACTCCATTCCCTATTCCCAATTCCTCCGTCTACGCCACATCTGCTCCCAGGATGAGGTGTTTCACACCAGGTAATCCCAAAATGTCCTCATTCTTCAGAGAACGGGGATTCCCCTCCCCATTATAGATGAGGCTCACACCAGGGTCATCATCCATACCCCGCAACACTGCCCTCTCTCCCCTATTCCCCCACTCGCAACAAGGGCAAATAGACCGGTCCCTGGTCCTCACTTTCACCCCACCAGCGGCAAAATACAAACACATAGTCCTCCGTCAGTGTTCGCCACCTCCAACGTGACCCTCCACTCGCCACATCTTCAACATCTCCCCCCCTGCCCCCCCTGCCTTCACAAAGACCGCTCCCTCCGCAACTCCCGCTCGGTCCGCATTAAACCAACCCGACCTCTCGGTGGCTCAGCACTTCAATCTCCCCCTACCCAGTCTCCGTATCAGACCTCTCGGTTCCTGGGCCTCCTCCTTATGGGCAGAGTGCGTAACACCGCAAGTTGGAGGAACAGCACCTCATATTCCGCTTGGGGAGTCTGCATCTCTCTGGGCTTGAACATTGTGAATTTTCTCAATTCTGTTAACCCTTGCTGTCTCCTCCCCTTCCCACTGCTCTCTCCTCAGCCCTCGGGCCCTGGCATTCCCTCTCTCTCTACCTCTCCCCCACCCTAGAAATCGCACTAGCTTCTCATTTTCACACTACCAACAGCTTACAATGGCTTGTTTCCCTTTATCATCGATACTTTTTGCATATCTTTCATTCATTGTTCTTTATCTCTCCCACATCACCGTCTATATCTTCTCGTTTCCCTGATCCCTGACCAGTCTGAAAGAAGGGTCTCGACCTGAAAACGTCGCCTATCTCTCCTTCGCGTCTTAGATGCTGCTTGCACCCGCTGAGTTTCTCCAGCCTTTTTGTGTATCGCCCAATCACTTTCAATCTTAAACAGGTTGCGAGCTTAATTGGTAAATAGGTACGATTAAAAATACACATGGTATTTAGAATTGTTCCCAAGATCTGCTCTGCAAGTCAATGTTCTTAAGAGTTCTGCATGTTAGTCTGTACTCCCCCCCCCCCCCCCCCCCCCCCCCCCCCCCCCCCCCCCCCCCCCCCCCCCACCCCCCCCCCCCCCCCCCCCACCCCCCCCACCCCTCTTCCCCCCCCCCGCGTCCCCCCCCCCCCCCCCCCCCCCCCATTCCCCCCCCCCCCCACCCCCCACCCCCCCCCCCCCCCCCCCCCCCCCCCCCCCGCCCCCCCCCCCCCCCCCCCCCCCCTCCCCCCCCCCCCCCCCCCCCCCATCCCCACTCCCCGTGTATTTGAAAACCATATTTGAAACTGATCTATACCTACAGTATTTACCATACAAATCCTCGCACATGAACTCATCTGTACGCTTCCTAAGATTTTCCTCGCCCCTAATACCATCAGTCTGAAGTAGGGTCCGGACCCGAGACGCCGATCCATTCCTTTCACAGATGCTGCATGTCCCTCCAGCACTTTCTGTTGTATTTACACATAAGTTGTTTGGAAGCGGGCCCACGACGACCCATATCCCATCAAAATTCCCTCTGCCGAGAGGAGAATGGTGCAGACAGGTATTCTCACGGCCTTTCAGATGTGTGTACGTGTGAACATGATAGCCAAGGTATAGAACCAACTGCTGGTCAGTGGCATTATCGTAGATGGGTATCTGACGTTCAGCATGCACATCGTGCACCGAAGGGTCGGTTTTGATGCTGTATGGCTCTCTAGCTCCTTGGCTCTTAACCCTTCAGCATGAAATATCTCCACTACGGCTCACAATATTCCAAATGCGGCACGACCTGTGCATTATGAAGCCTCGCAATTAAAATCCCTATTTTTTGTATTCCAGTCCTCTTTAAATACAATGTCAGAATTTGACATTCTCCTTCCTTATTACGATTCGGGACGTGCAAATATTTTTTGGAGCAAATTAATTCTGGAATCGCTCTTCAACCCTGAATCTGGTGGGTGATAGTACATTACAATGGATTCACACCCACGAGTGCAGTGTGATGAGCTCAGTTCTGCCATTGACGTCTACAGTCCTTGCACAGCACCGGCGAAAGGGAGGATCTGTGGTCACACGGAGACATCCTCCTGCAGCAAGATGCAGGTCTTCAATTCGCTCACCAAGGCCAAAGGCGGTCTGGCCCACTGGCATCAAACTTTCCGCCGATGTTAATGGACCACGCCAGGGTCGGAATGAACATCCCCTCCAAATGTCATGGAATCATGGGAGTTTTATGGGAAGGGAGGCCATTCTGCCCATGCTAACCAATTTCCCTACCCGCGCGTATCCATTTCGAACCTAATTTAGCTCCCACGGCATTGTTTCATTGTCTTTTAAAGTTGTAAATGTAGTCTCCTTTACCAACACTCTGGCGGTTGGGGCGACGTAACCACCAACCTCTGTGTAAACAAAATAGCCCTTAGGCCCCCTTTAAATTTGATCCCAGGAATGCGGATGGATGGAACTTGCTGAATAAAATGGACTGTAGATAATGGGAAGAGAATAACTAGTTGATGGCAAAAGGAGAGTGGGTTTGAAGCTTCGTATTTCAGACTGAATGGAAGTGCAGAGTGGTGGGAGAAAGGAATTTCATTGAAGACACAATAAACTGCAGATGATGGAACTACAAAAGCACAAAATGATGGAGATGTAAGTGAAGCAGCGGGTCAGGCTGAATCTGTGGCAGGAAATGGTCAACCAACGCTTCGGGTTGGGTCCTTTTTTCAGATTCAATGTTTTTCATGGAAGTCTGGTCACTTTGATGGACTGAGCTACATGCACAAACACATGCAACTATCTTTGAGTCTTGGACAAGAGCAATGTCCAACGCAGGCCGTGGTGAATCCGGTGGTTAGGGGATGTGCCGTCGTTACTTCGCCTTTTGAGGAAGGTGGGGCGGCTGTGGCGTGCTTTCATTCCGGTAGGAGTAGCGTAATTTCAAAGGTCAGATTATCACGCCGGAAAACTTGTTTGAAGCTCTCGATCATCCTCCACTTCAGCACATTGCACACTGGGTGTAGGTCCTTACTACAAACAGTTCTTCTTGATGTCGATGACTCGATCGGGTGGGTTTACCGGAATTGAAAGTAAAGGGTGCCATTATGGCACCTTGTAATTCTATCTCCTTGCTTTTCCCCATCAGTGTGTGAGGGCCACCCCCACTACAGTATTGCGACCGAACGGCCTACAATGAAATGCTTCAAATTATTGTCTCACCAACATCGACTCAGCTGTACCTGTATCTCCCACATCTACAATAAATAATCTGACCGATGACAGCAATATTTATAATGTCTAATTCAAGGCCAGTCTACTGGGCGCCGTCAACTTTCACGGGGAGCCTCCTGCACATGTACCACGATGCAAGTACTTGACTCATGTTGATGTTTCGCTGGTAGATTGGAGAAGGCTAACATCAATCTCCTCTCTGTATGAATGTCTCACACCGGCAATTTGTCTATCCTGTTGCAGTAACAAGCACGTTGCTGCAATATAATGCTGGTGCATTTAATCGATAACTAATATGATGAGACATTTTAGCAACATACATTCTCACTGACAACCAAAAATTGCCATTCTGGAGGCACTAGACAAGTGCGACCCGTTGGCGTATTCAGCTTCACACGGAAGGGCTTGGTCGCCAAAGCAATGTTCCACCTCTTCACCAATTCAATATTGGCTGACCTGTGCGGTGGGGAATGTGAGCTTTCTGGAGCGCTAGCATGGTGGTTGTGGGCTGAAGGGATGGTTTCCTGTGGGTAGTATGGATATTGTGGGCCGACATGGATTCTTGTGCCTGGCATTCTCAGTCACTATGCTGGCTCCTCAGTGACTCAAGCCTGGCTGCTCAAGTCAAGCAGGCCTGGCAGCTCAGTCACTACGGCCTGGCAGCTCAGTCACACAGCATGAAGGACTAGTAGCTCAGTCACTCAGGCTGGCGGGCTGGAGCTCAGAAGAAACTGCCAGAAATTCTGCCGAACCGTGTGACAGACTTGTGATGAGAGAAGGGAGAGCGGCCTGGACAATCAATTTTTAGATATTTTCATCTTTTTTTACAGATCACGAGCAATGAAGGGAGGACACGTTATATCCTTGAATGGGTCTCTGAGTGCTACTATGGTCGTTGTGGGCGGAAGGGACTGGTCTCCAGAGGGCTAGTACGGACATTGTGGACTGAACTGATTCTTGGACTTGCAGATCACGTGAATCATGGTTGTGGGCTGGCAGTTCCACTAAGTCATTGCTGGTGGGCTGGCACTTCAGTCACTTACAGCTGTTGAGCTGGCAGTGCAGTTCACTCACTCATGCCTGGAGGTCTGGCAGTGCAGTCACTCACGGCAGGTGTGGTGGCAGTTCAATCAGTCACCCCTCCTCTCTTCACCCCCCACTCTGTTCCTTTCCATACCTTCCCCAACACATTCAGTCCATCCACCCTCTACCTCCCCCATGCACACATTATGTTGGCTATCGTGACAGTGCAGACAATCCTAGCCTATTAGGTTTCCCATTGTGCTTGAAGAAATACGCAGCATGTGCGACTGCAAAATGAGATTTATTATAAAAAGTTTAAAATGTGAATGACTTAAAATATAACAACAATTTAAATGTTAAAGAATGAAGATATATTACTCTTATCTTGTATGGTCTCCGGCGTATGTGTTCTGCTGCCAACACGTGCCTCTTGATGTTTATTAAAAAAAGATAAACAAGAGATTGAAACAGTCAAAAAAAGAAAAAATAATCCAAGAGATTGAGGCGGGGGTCGCGGATTTATAACGAGAAAGCTTAAAACAAACAAAATCTGGCATTTTACCTCAAAAGAGTCATCTTTCAGTACAGGCCCTGCAAATCCAAAAGTCACCACCACTCGAAGCGGAGTGGCAGGCTGCAATAATCCCAACTCACACACTCGAGAGCGGATTGCAGGTGCCGCAAGTCCCAAACCATCACAGCATCTCCAGGCAAGAGCAAGCAGCAAGTACAACCACACAGCACTCCAAGCCAGCGTGCACGCAGGCAAGTCCACCTCACAGCACAGCACTCCAGGCAGAGTGCAGCAGCCAGTCCACCTCACAGCAACTCCATGCCAGAGTGCAGACACAAGTCCCAACCTCACAGCAGCTACCAGGCAGAGTGCAGGCAGCAGAGTCCAACCTCACAGCAGCTGCCAACAGCAGTGGCAGGCAGCAAGCCCAACGGTGCACAACAGCACTGTCCTAGCCAGGTGCATGGCGCGTCGTCCAACTCACAGCATTCCCAAGCAGGGGCGGGTGCAGCAGCAAGACCCAACCCTCACAGCACTACAAGCAGGGTGTCAAGGCAAGCAAGTACAAAACTCACACAGCACACACACTCACACACACACCACACATCACACACACACACACACACCAACCACACACACACACACACACACACACTCACCACATTTAATACAACGCACACGCTCAAGGCTCACAGACACACAACTCAGCCAATCACATAATACGCTCACACATACACTGACACACTAGGCACCCACACTCACAGCCACACAATCCTAACACACACACACACACACAACACACACGGAACACACACACAGGAACACACGCATACCACACACACACACGACACACACACACACTAGACATACACCACACACACACACCACACACATCTCACACACACTCATTCAGAGCCAGCTTCTTCCTGACAGGCCATCAGACTATTGTAAACAATAGCAAATGAGCCTGATCCACAACAGATTATATTTATTTGTACATTTTGTTTATAATGTGAACATCACACACTAACCCCTCCACCTAACCACACTCACATCCCACCACACTCACAAACACACACCCTCCACCACACACACTAACTACACTTAACACCAGCCCATCAACAATCCTTCCACCTCACCACACAACACACTAACACAGACACACTCACACTGCACGCAACACTACTCACATATACACACTTCCACACTCACATTGACAACTCTTCTAGACAGACACACTCACACAACAGTCACAGCAGACCACAGACACACAGACCAGCCAAACGCGCACACAACACACCACACACCCAATCACCACGCACCACACAAACAACTAACAAACCACACTGCACGTCTCACACACACACACAGAGAGACGCACAGACAGACGGCGCGCAACACACCACAATACGCACACACAACCACAGACCCACACACAGACAGACACACACACACGCACACACACACTCACGCACAAGACAGCACGCACGCACACACACAACGCACACATACACACACACTAAACCATAACACACGCACACGCACAACTGCGCACACACACACACCACGAAACACACAAAAACAACACACATCATAATGTTTGGGCATAAACTTTTTTGATTACTCAACGGCTCAGCGCGCTTCCTTCGGCAGTCAACAACACTTCTGAGCTTTCAGCATGACCTCTGACTTACCGAAATTTTACGCGTGTTCAGCGCGAACTGTCCACTACGTCACGGAATGAAGCGGGACATTTGCAGTATACACAGTCTGATCTAAAAAAAGCATTTATTTTCTTCCAAACTTTTAAAACCACACGATTTAAAACTACGTTTTATTTATAAAACCCTACGGTGATCGGTAAAACCACGGTTCTAAAACCACGTTCCTAAAACACAGTGGGGCATGCAAGTTCAACCCTTCCAAAAGTGAAAACCATTGCATGTCTCGTTGCAAACCGTGCGCAGAAATGTGCATAACACTTGTCTCCCTCACCTCCCGCCCTCGTCCTCCCGAGAAGAGAAACCAGGTGAAACATCAAACACTAACCTTAGTGGGCCATACCCTGAAGAGATCCAAAACAGTCAGGCCCAAGCCGAGCTTGGCATCAAATTACAGAACAATCACATTTGAATTGTGTCAGACACTCATCATGCAACAGTAAACAGCAAACAGGTGTGCTCAATTTCTAGTGAAGCAAAGACCTATCATCATTGCTACAACTTCTATCAAGGAGAAGTATATACTTATCCTCGTTTAGAACCACATTTGTGACGACACAGTTTGCACAGCATGGGACCCAAACACAAATAAAAACATTTCTTCTTCCATTCGAACGTGTACAAAAGGTAGGCAGCCCAACTTGTTACCTAATACCTATTAGGGGGATCGAGTGTGCAACAAAAACTTCTAATTCACTGGGGTGGAACCCTCTCCAAGACAGGACGTAAAGCTCACGCGATTGACCGTTTTTTTTTAACAAAAAATGTTAAGATGGGTCAGCTTGAATATAGGATTACCAAACCTGACACAGCTCAAATCCAAACCTATTAGGAAACAGAACGAGGCATTCGAACGCAGCAATTATGAGATACCAGCTACCAAGCAGATGCGTGAGCAAAATCATGGGGACCTTCCCCCGCACAGGGTTAAAGCATGGAATAGTCTTCACCCTAAGCATAGTTTACCACAACCAGATGCCAACAAAAAGTTTAAGGTTGGCTCTGATTTGTTTGATAATCCATTTTTGCTTAAGCCCATCCTCCGCCACTCCGAGTTTAATTTTGCCATTTGGAGATATTTTTGGAAGACACGGGAATCCACGAACCAACAAGAACCAAGTTGGGGCGGACTGTCATACTGTTAGTAAATGAGCGACGGGGGCATATAGGGAGACCTAAAGGATATAGAAGGGATCATATCCGGATTTGGACACGCTGTGGAGGCAGGAAACAGTTTTAGAACGGAGATGAGGACAGATCATGTTCACGAAGAGGGGGGGACACGAGGATGTTGTGAGTTTTTTCCGGATGTATTCAAGGGAGAGAGCTAGACAGCAGCTCTTAAAAGATAGGCGGTTAAATGGAAAGGGGAAGTAAGGCATGAATGTGGTAGACTAGTGATGTGTGAGTGACCAGCCCATGATCACATTGGAATACGATGCTGGCTAGAGGTAACCGAATGGCCTATTTTTATTGTTCGTTACCTTGCGTATACGCAAAGAAGGAACGTCCTTCAGTGTTTTATTAGTTGTGGGGGTCCGGATGTGACTGTGAGGACCGATCCGGGCCCGGGAAGGCTCGCCCCCATATGTGACAAACATGTTGGAGGGAGGATGCTGCAGTAGAAGTTAATGGCCTTCGAGCCTTGCGCGCGGCGTGATTTCCTCTGAGCTTCTCGTGCGCTACTTCTCAGCTGCACGCGCTCCTGTGGTGATCTTGCTTCGCCCAAGGTTGGCGGGGGCGGCACGGGGGGGTAGGGCCTGAAGTCATGACTGTGTGTGTGTGAATGTGTGTGTGAGTGTGTTTTTGTGTGTGTGTGTCGTCTGTGTGTGTGTGGTGTGTTGTGTGGTGTGTGTGTGTGTTAGGGTGTGTAGGTTGCGTGTTTGTTTGTTTTGGTGTGTGTGTTGTGTGATGTGGTGTGTGTTGTGTGGTGTGTGTATTTATGTGTGTGTGTGTTGTATGTGTGTGAGTTGTCTGTGTGGATGTGTGTGTGTGTTTGTGTGTGGTGTGTGCGTGTTTGTTGTGTGTGTGTGTGTGTGTGTGATTTGTGTGTGTGTGTGTTTGCCGTGTCTGTGTGTGTGTTTCGCGTGTCTGTGTGGAGTTTGTGTGTGTTTGTGTGTGTGGTTGTGGTGTTTTGTGGTGCGTCTGTGTGTGTGTGTGTGTGTGAGTGTTTGCGTGTTCTGTGTTGTTTGTGTGTTTGTGTGTGTGTGTGTGTTTGTTTGTGTGTGTCACGGTGTCTGGGGGTGGTGTGTGTAGCGTGAGGTGTGTTGTTGGTGGTGTTTTGGTGTTTGTCTGTGCGTCTTGGTGTGTGTGTGTGTGTGTGTGTGTGTGTGGTGTGTTGTGTTGGTGTTGTTGTTGTGCGTGCGCGCGGGGTAATGTGGTGTGTGTGTGTGTGTGCGCGCGCATGTTGTGTGTGTGTGTGGCGTGTGTTTATTGGTTGCGGGGTGTGTGGTGCAGATTGCTGTCCATTGGCCGGTATTTTGTCACACCATCTGGTCGGTTGCACGAAGGCCGACTAAACCTTCGGTGCACACTGTGTTCCAACAATGACTTGGCTGTAATACAATTAATTGATATACTGACCCTCCGTGAAAGTGCCATCCCTAATCTTTTGGCTGTTGTCAATTTCCACGCGAAACATCCCGACTGTCTTAACTGTGATGTTGCCGAGGATGAGAAATTTTGCGCCGGAGGGGGAAGGAACTTTTTGCCAATTGCATGTTTTTGAGATGCCCGGTGAGGCGAACGTGCGAGACGAGTGTTCAACATTCCTCCATTAAAATTGTAATAGCGTGCATTAGTCATCCTGGAAATCTTCTGTCGGAGACGGCAGCGAATGCAGAATCCATCCCACTTGTGCCTTCATATGTGAACTAATCAAAGAACCTAGGCGACAGCGGTTGCCGGTCATGTGTTTTCACATAGGAACAAGACATCAGGTGATTTGCGGTGAGGTCAATGGCTTGGGAGAGCACTGGCTAGTAATCAGTGGCCCGGCCCCTCCAAGTATTGATCATCGTGTCTAGCTTCCCCGAGGAGAGAGAGGGAGAAGGGAGAAAGAGAGGGAGGGAGGTGAGGGCACAGAGAGGGGAAGGGGGAGGTGGTGAGAGAGAGAAGGGAGCGAGAGAGAGGGAGAGAAGGGATAGAGATAGAGAGAGAGAAGAGAGAAAGAGGAAGTGGAGAGAGGGAGAAGGGGGCGGATAGAGAGAAAAGGAGGGAGAGAGAGAGAAGGAATGAGAGAGATAGAGAATGGAGGGGGAGTGAAGGAGAGATAGAGAAAGGAGGAGAGATAATGGGGAGATAGAGAAGGTGGGGGAGAGAGAGAAGGGGAGAGAGATAGAACGGGAAGAGAGAGAAAGGAGAGAGAGAAAAAAAGAAGGTGGGGAGCAAGAGGAGAGAAGTGGAGAGATAGAAATAATGGGGGGAGAGAGAGAATGGGGAAGAGAGGGAGGAGAAGGTGGAGAGAGAACGATAGCACAAAATAAGCCCGGGGGCAGCCGGTCCGCAGAGAAATCTGTGACCGCCGCCGGGGAATCCCCCCACACTGCATCATTGCAATAAGGCACCCTTCTTCACACGGCCACAGTGATGTCTCGGGCTCTGACAATTCGAGGGACTAAAACCCGTAACAACAATACTAAGTAGCCGCACCGGCCGTCGCTCACCACGATTCGACTCTGTCTGAGCTTGAAATATCAGGTGGTGGGGCCTGATGTTGTCCCGCGGGCCATATTTTGGTAGACTCCTTCCTGCCGTACATGAACTAAACCAAAGGAAATGTAACACCGAAGTACAAACATTGATGACTTATTATCGTATAAGTATAGATCTGTTCTTTTTTAAAAATCTAGATGGAAACTTTCTAATGTACCTACGAAGTCTGCTTCCCAAGTGGCGTAATCTTGAGGGGATCCCTCCTCCATTTCTGAGGCGGCCCGGCAGCTGAAGCGTGAGCTAAAGTGGAGGGGAAGTGAGGTCGCGTCCTAATTACGTGAGTTGAGTCTTAAGTAATGTTTACCGTCTCGGTTCTTCCTCCGGACTGTGGTGCTCAAGATAGACGCCCCGTGTGGATTGTTAGGGAGGATGTGATTCGCTACTGGCTTCGCTTGGAGCTTTTTGATCACTGCAGTTTTATGTGAGGAGCGGGGGAGCGAGCACAACAATAATATCGTTTTATGTGAAATACGTTTCCTGACTATAGTAAGTGTAAGGGGACCGGGGGTGTCATGAAGGGGTTAGTACAACCATTACTTTTTGGTGACATACAATTAGTGATGGGGGGTAACAGCCACAAACGCTTATTGCCCCGCGCTCCATGCAGTTTCTAAGGGGTTTGTGCACACCACTCGCCGCTGCCTCAGCCCTCTCATCTCTCGCGATGTATTTGCACGGAGCTCGCCGCAAATGGTTTGTGATTTAGATTTACGTATAAAAATTATAGGAGATTCGATATAGAAAATTGCATTTATAACACAGATCAGTGGAAACATCTTATATGTTTATTTTATTTTACTAATTATGTTCTCTTAAATGTTCTTAACATCTATTGATTCTTTGTGGGAGTATAGGGACAGTGAAAGCTCGATGCCTCGCCCTGCGCGATCCCCTGACCCCGGACAGGGGGTCCCTGAAGACAAAAGAACGACACGCTGTAACTGGAATACGAGAATGAAAAAATGGCCAGATTGAAATCTATCAATAATCTCCAAGACAGCCGGCCCTGTGCAAAGACGGTTTGTTCGCCATCTCTACCGAGTACCAAGAAGGCAGACGACAGGAGCGTGTCCCGGAGCATCGTGATACCGGGGGGGCAACACAGAGAAGAACTCTCCCTCCCCCCCTACTTAACTTGGGAGGGCTCCGGTGACAGAGCGATTGTGGAATCGATATTACTTCGTATCACGTGAGTGACTACGTGGAAGAAGCCCCGCCCCCTGCCCATGAATCGGTCATTAACGTCGACGCTGACGGCAGAGCAAGAGTCTGCAGAGTTCGGCTCCTCGTCCAGCGGTAGGAACGGGGCCCGCAGGACGAAAGTAGCATGAGATTACTATACATGGGCATGTCCAAACACCCATGGGGCTGGAGTGTAAGAGCCACCAGGAGTTAAAAAGAAAAGACAATACTCCGGGTGAAAAAACGGAGTTTACACGTTAAAAAAGAAAAGAAAATTACATCCGGGATGAAAAAACGGAGTTTAAAAAGCATCCCGGGGTAAAACTCAGCGATCGTGAGGCAGATTAGTGCGGAGGCCAGTTCCGCCGATAAACCGGTGGAGCGTTAAATATTAACCGTAGGGAGCATTTATGTTCTCTCCACAAACTTAAGCCACGGTAAGAATCTCCAGTGGGGGGAGGAAAATAAAAAGATGTCTTGAGCAGGCCGTGGTTTTAGATGATTCTAATGAAGGAAAAGCCGTCCAGACAAGAAAGCCTTATTGTGGCTTCCAGAAATAAAATTAAAATGATAGAAGATACATCCATATTAAATTTCAACCAAGAGTCTTAAAAAAAAACCCCAGAATATTCCCAGGGCAGGCCCCTGAGGGGTTTTCCATATACAAATATATGGTGCTTATTTTACCACTGTGGGAATGTGAACCTCAGTTTGGGCTGGAGGGTAGTCTCCTTGAGCAAGTCTCAGGAGTACCCAGGGCAGTAAAAAAACTGAACCCTGAATGTGGCGGCTGGTCATAAGTAGGGGCCCACCACAGCCACAAAGTATAAATCCAGGTGTACTTTAGGGGTACAAAAGTATGATAGAAGAAGGAAGCGGTGAGGCCATGGGAAGGTAACCATGGTGGCCAACAATTAATTGTGTTCTTCTTTCTCACAAGCTTCAGGAGGCTGTTATGGTTGAAAACAAGCAGAGTTCTTGATAAAAAACATTTGTGTTTTATTCACGGTACCAATGATGAATCCGATTACGGTACCCATGTCTCAATGTATATGGAGACATAAGGAAATACAATTTACAAAGAATTTCAAGCTGGTAGTGTGGCATCACTACTTATGTGAAACAAGTAAAACATTGTGCAATAATCAAAAAAAATGTAAATACAAAAGACAAGTTGCCATTAGTTTGCGGCGCTCAATGGTATAAACAATATATAACATAATATATATATATAATATAGGAATTTTATATAATATAGAAATAAAAAAATTATATATCTGTGTGTGTGTGTGTGTGTGTGTGTGTGTGTGTGTGTGCCCTGTGCGTGCGTGCGTGCGTTGTTTGTAGGTGTGCGTGCGAGGCGTGCGTGCGTGCGTGCGTGGTGCGTGCGTGCGTGCGTGCGTGTGTGTGTGTGTGTGTGTGTGTGTGAGTAATTGTTATTGGGACCATTTTTGCACTTTAGATTTGCAGGTCAATACAGATCAAGTTATGTTAAACTCCTGATTATGGTTATGGAGTAAAAAACCTGCCCAATGATAAATCAAAGACATTGATTACAAAGGAAGTCTATTGGTCATTAAACTTTGGCAAAATTATGATCCAATGTAAAGATTTGATAATGGATCAAACAGAGGCAGGAGTGTGATAAAGAAATATTGTATCCAACACAGCCTTATGTGAACTCATATGGTTGGGGAGAGAAGGCTTCATGTTCATTTGAAGAGGTGCAAAAACTTGTTACAGAAGAAGTTGATGAAATCTCCAATTGTAGGAGATTAACAGGTGTGTTTATGATCAATGATATGGCATAACACGGATTGATTTATTTTAATGTGTAAAGGATCTGTCAAAAAAATTGTAGAAGGAAAAATATTTTATGATTCACCTGTATAGGAAAAAACCTAAAAATTGATTTTAGGTTTGACACCTGAAATATCTCCAATAAAGAAGAGGTAAGCAAATTTGTATCAGATAATTTCCCCAGGAAAAAGGAAGATGTGGTGGTAAAGCCATACGAGACATCATTTTAAATACACTTTTACAGTGTAAAACATTTTATCAAAATGGACATCTTCAACACTGCAAAACAGTTGTTATTAACAAATTGTTAATCATTACTATAAGACTTGAAGGATGGTATTTAGTACCAATTTATTATCATATTTACAGGTGCTTGAAATTAATTAGATGGGTCAGCTGTTGAAAGTTAAGACATTGTCTAATGAATTAAACTCAGTTCTAGGTTGCTCACACAATTATTGGAACAGCATTTGCACTGATAAAAGATAAGCACTTGCACTAATGAGGACACATGGTCATGGTTTATCTTGATCACATTTTAAATTGGGAAAGGTTGATCAGGAGTCAGCTGCAAATTAGTGCAGCAATTACAGGCCTGTTGAGAAGCAAGGGTCCTGACCATCCAATAAAAACTAGGTTTTAGGCATTCCTAAACAAATTACTATTCTGGCTTTAGGAGTAATTCACACCATATGAGGGAATTTTTTTTTCCCAAGAAACAAATAAACAAAATGTCAATATTACAAATATGTGTCATTGCTTTGTTGACAAACGTTGTCCCTCCATCCGAGAAGGCGCTTAGGTAAATGAATAAAAAAAGCTCCAAAAAAGGAAAAACACAAGCAGTGATAAGAGTATGCAGGCCTTTTTTGACAGGGCCTATGCAATTACCAAAGGATACTTTAATCAGAATTAAAGTGGTGGATAGAGAAGGTTCCGCAAGCTGCTTTGAAAAACATATAAAGCTTAACAACCGTTGCAAACTGAAGCAAGTATCCTCGGATGATGGATAGCTTCTGTGATTAGGTTGGGCAAAGATAAGTATAAAATATCTATTCTTATCAAGTTTAATATTTGATATGTCCCTTGTTTTAGGGGACTACGGACGAATAACACCAGGGAGTTGCAAATGGATTGTCCTAAGAAACTTTTTTCTCCAAAAACAGTGTATTTAGTATTGGGAGTATCAGGAGCTTTTTTAAATGGATTAAAAGCATTTTGTTCTACCATGAAAGTGCATGTCCAATCAGGTGAACAATACCACAGCTGTGGCATATATCAATCACATGGGTCAAGGAAGATCATTATCAAGTGATTATCTGGGTAATCCCAGATGTGGCGTATTCTACAAAAATATTTGAGTTCAGCTGTTTTATCTCTAAGGGAGAGACAATGTTGTCGCAGACAACATAGAAACAATAGAAACATAGAAATTAGGTGCAGGGGGGATTTGGGTGGGGGGGGGGGGGGGGTAGGCCATTCAGCCCTTCGAGCCTGCACCGCCATTCAATATGGATCATGGATGAGCCATCCAACTCAGTATCCCGTACCTGCCTTCTCTCCATACCCTCTGATCCCCTTAGCACAAGGGCCACATCCAACTCACTCTTAAATATAGCCAATGAACTGGCCTCAACTACCCTCTGTGGCAGAGAGTTCCAGAGACTCACCACTCTCTGTGTGAAGAAAGTCTTTCTCATCTCGGTCTTAAAGGATTTCCCCCCTTATCCTTAAGCTGTGACCCCTTGTCCTGGGGACTTCCCCAACATCGGGAACAATCTTCCTGCATCTAGCCTGTCCAACCCCTTAAGAATTTGTAAGTTTCTATAAGATCCCCTCTTAATCTCCTAAATTCCAGAGAGTATAAACCAAGTTCTATCCAGTCTTTTCTTCATAAGACAGTCCTGACATCCCAGGGAATCAGTCTGGTGAACCTTCTCTGCACTCCCTATGGCAATAATGTCCTTCCTCAGTTATGGAGACCAAAACTGCAACGCAACTCTCCAGGTGTGGTCTCACCAAGACCTGTACAACTGAAGTAGAACCTCCCTGCTGCCTGTACTCAAATCCTTTTGCTATGAAAGCTAACATTACCATTCGCTTTTTTTTCACTGCCTGCTGCACCTGCATGCCTACTTTCAATGACTGGGTGTACCAATGACACCCAGGTCTCGCGGCATCTCCCCTTTTTCCTAATCGGCCGCCATTTAATATTAAACAAAAATATTTGCTTTCCTGTTTTTGCCACCAAAGTGGATATAACCTCAACATTTATCCACATTAGTACTGCAATAAAATCATGGGGGAAAAACATTGTCCCTGTTTTTGCCACCAAAGTGGATAACCTCACATTTTTCCACATTATAACTACAACAAATCATGGGGAAAAAACATTGTCAGTAATATGGATTACTTAACATTAATCTGTTTGTGTCCAAGATTAAATCACTGATTGCTCAAATGTTTTCTCGTGGAACAACCAGGAGCGGTGGATGCATTTTCGTTAATTAAATGAGGAAAGATGTTCTTTTATGTTTCCTCATTCTGTCTGATAGGGCAGTGTCTGATGAAAATGTAGCGAGGACGCTGCCAGGGGCGCTTTGGTGGCCCAAACCGGACTGTCATGGTTCTCATTAATGTTGAGAGTGATGTTTGAACCAGTTATTGATGACTCATAGGTGCAGTATTTATTGTGGTACAAATTCATCCATGGCATGAAGATATGAATTTGGCTATCTGCAAATAGTTGACCAGACCATTATAACAGTTTGACGGTCAAAGAGGTCTATGAATGGTTTAACAATATAACAATTAACAAATTATGTTACAAAAGGAATGTTATACCTGCAATTTTGGAGAAATAGCATTAAAAAAAACAATATTTTGTTTTATAAGAAATTGGAAGTCTTTTGTATACAGTAAAAGTTATTTTATCATATTAGATATATCGGGAGTTCCTTGTGGATTGCATCTTTTTTTCTCAGCATTAAAGTGACAGGGCCAATAATAGGGCTCATAGTGTTTATCGTCCTATTTAGGACAAATTGCTGACCAAGAATTTATCGGGCTCATCCGTAATATCCCGATATGTAAAAGGAATATATATATATAATCTGTCCAAAGTTGAAATACAGAAGTTGGGAGGTCAGCATAGTCCTGACTTGCCTTAGGCAATGGACTCCAATTCTATCAATGATTAAAAAAAAATTAACATTGAAAGTAATAATGCTCATGACTTTGTGCAAACATTGCAAATGTTACATTATCGTATATGTTTATGACTTTACCAAACAAAGCAGACCAAGAGGAGCTGGAACCAAGGTAAAATTTAAGCATATCCTGTCGGCCAAAAATTGTGTGTGGGTCAGCATTGACTCAATATGTTAAAGTAGGTAACAGTCTCTGTAGTGGTGAGACAGCACTACTTATTACACACAAAAACCACATTAAGTATTGGTAAAAAATGATGGTTCTAGATAATTACATTCTAGATGGTTAAAACATGTTTAAGACTCAGTGGAAGTAGACATTGAGATGTGGAAAATCGCTCCACTAAGGAGGTAGATACATTTACTGGAATGGCACAGGATGGGCCGCTCGAGCAATGATTAAAGGCGTACGAGGATGTAGAATAAATTTTAAAGTTACAAGGAACCAGTCATGGTGTCAGGATTGGACACGCAGCGTTGGGTTCTCTGTAATTGTTGCTTTGTTTATATTATCAAATTATATTATCAATTGATATTTTGGTGATAAATTTGCCTTCCAATAGAAAGGGCATTACTTTCATTCTATTATGATGAAAAAACTTATCACATAAACTGAAGCAATGTTTGGGAAAAATGTGTTATTTACTCATTACTGTGTTGATTGAGCCAGAGTGTCGTATGAAATGAGTCCACGACATAAAAACACAGGGCTACAAAATCTTCACGTCGTCACTCACGTGACTCCGAAGTAAAATAGTAAGATTAAACGAGAACTTACCAGTTCGAAGTTTGATCGTTATTTTATGAGGAGTAACGATGAGGGATTACGTGCCCTCCACGCCAAACCCTCATAAAATAAATGATCATACTGGTAGTTCTCAATCTATGTACACCCTTACTATATTACTCCGGCTATATTGGTTCTGCGTTTTTCATGCCGCTGCTTTGAATTGATGCCGATCATGCGCCAGGCGGGGCTTCTTCACGTAATCCCTCATCTACTCCTCATAAAATAACGATCACACTTCGACCTGGTAAATTCTCGTTTAATCTTGCTATTTTGGTTTATACCATTTGCCTCTGCTTGTGCCGTGAGTACGGCTCACACACTTCCACACTGTGCGGTTTAGCGTAAATTTGTCCGAGGCTATTTTTGAAATGAACTTGAATCGCCATCCGAGTTCAGTTGTTCGCCTCTGATGCCGATACATCTCTCGTATCGCCAGGCTCCTTCAGGCTTTCGGTAACCCAGAGTTCGACAGGGGTGACCGAGAAGAGTGTCAGTCCTTTATGATCTCCTGCCGCTTTTCGGATTTGTTCGCTAAGTTCATGCCGTTTTAACTCTGGACCCGTGTTCTAACAGACCCAGCCCGTGGAAGAGCTGCAGCGGGTCATCGTAAAGGGACCATGTATCGTGTCGACCAATAAAGCGGACATGACTTTTACGCTGGAAATTCGGAACATGCGAGTTGGTGACAGCACCAACTATCAATGTCAAGCTGCAGATGGCTGGACCGTATGGGGGTTGGATATGCACATTGGAATGGAAGGGCGCATATAACGTGGGCCACGCTATATGATTGGGATCGGGCATCAGAATTAAATGATTGTTTTTATTAGTAACCTTGCAATCAAGTTCAATTTCATTGTAATGTTCTCTTTCTAATTATTAAACTTTGCCGTTTGGTTCCGACGTTCCTGATAACCATTTTATTCCGAGAGCTCCGTTCCTCAATGGGAACAAAATCATCCACTAGGCGTTTGGGAAACACGGAATATTATTTGTTCTTCTGAAACACTGAAATAATTGGGCAGCGTTCCGTGTTGCTTTCCGGGCAAAATGGGGTGAGAACTTTTCTTTTACCGGGAAGACTGAGGGCTGAATCACTGTGTATGACTGCCGTGCTTACTATAAAAATGGAGCGGGGCCAAGCATGACCTTCATGGCCGGAAAGCATCATAAAGGCGCTCTTTATATCCCTTGCCCAGGAATAATTAGCGTAGTCGAAAATTGGGATCGTGTGATGTCCGTCTAAGTGAAGCAACCCCAATTTCTAAATTCATCTTGCAAAATGGCCCATGGGTATGTTGGCGGAGGGCGGCTGGTCTGGTGTGAGACCCGAGAGAGCATAATGATGCACTTCTGAAGCAGAAGGATTGTGGATTTTGATGGACAATAAATGACAGACTTGCCAGCCATACACGCACAACAGTAAAAGGAAAAAAATAAATGGAGCACCAGAGCGTTGGGGTGCACACTGATATGCGTCACATAAATGATGGGCTAATACGAAATTCCCCCGCTGGGGTTGTTTGGGGAACGGGGAAGACCTACCGACTCTGAACGTTCTCAAATCCAATAGATTGCTGATGTGAGGGGTGTCCAATGGGGAACGGTTTTACGAGGGGGCACGTGCTCTATGAGTGTGAGAATACTAGATGCAATCTCTAGGGTTACACAAAAAGCTGGAGAAACTCAGCGGGTGCAGCAGCATCTAAGGAGCGAAGGAGATAGGCGACGTTTCGGGTCGAGACCCTTCTTCAGACTGGTCAGGGATCAGGGAAACGAGAGATATAGACGGTGATGTGGAGAGATAAAGAACAATGAATGAAAGATATGCAAAAAAGTATCGATGATAAAGGGAACAAGCCATTCTAAGCTGTTTGTGGTGTGAAAATGAGAAGCTAGTGCGACTTGGGTGGGGGAGGGAGATAGAGATAGAGCGAATGCCAGGGCCCGAGGGCTGAGAGAGAGGTGGGAAGGGGAGGAGACAGCAAGGGTTATCAGAATTGAGAAAATTCAATGTTCAAGCCCAAAGGATGCAGACTCCCCAAGCGGAATATGAGGTGTTGTTCCTCCATCTTGCGGTGTTGCTCACTCTGGCCGTGGTGGAGGCCCAGGACCGAGAGGTCGGATACGGAATGGGAGGGGGGAGTTGAAGTGCTGAGCCACTGTGAGGTCGGGTTGGTTTTTGCGGACCGAGCGGAGGTGTTCGGCGAAACGATCGCCAAGCCTCCGCTTGGTCTCACCGATATAGATCATCTGGCATCTGGAGCAGCGGATGCAATCTCTATATTGTTTACAATCCACAGAGCAAAGTTGATAGGGGAGACGCTGAGCTGTGAGCAAGTGGGAAACACCCGCGAAAGAAGCACTGGCTCAAAGCAACTGATATCTGAGGGGAAAATATGAACCGTAGGGAGCGAGAGGCAAGGGGGGAAGTACAAAGGGTATTCTGGGAACCTTGTTCATCAGTCAATTAAAAATTAAGCATGGACTTCCGGTGGCATCAATGGTGGGTTGAGAGACGCTGCTGTTTTACTCTGCTCCCGAAGAATGCTTTAATGTGCTAAAATATGAGTTGGAAGACGGGGGAGTTCTAAAAATAACTACAGGAGCTGTTATTTAATTGTGTGTTATCAGAAATCCTGTTGATAGCGGAGAATAACGGCAGTTTTTAAATGAAAAAAGGGAAAACTCGCCAGAAGCCTGCAAAAGCTGTTGCAAGACCTGCTACAGGAGCCTACTTGAAAAAAACCTGGAAAGTCTCCTCAATCCCCTCAAATATCAGCTGGAAGCTCAGAAGTAGAAGCTGACTCTCGAACTCCTTCTACAGAATGACTTCAACGGAGGAACAAAAGGGAACAAAATTGAACAACTGGAAAAGTCAGTATCAGCTTCAGTCACTGAAATTATTTCTAAAGTGATATGAGGGGAATGTCGCGCTGAGACAAAAGTCTCTCTGAAAAAAATAAACAAGGTAATTGATACGCTGATGGGGGAAAATTGATGACTTAACCAAACGTGTGTTCGAGATTTGAGGAGGATTTAAACAAAAACATTAAGTGGGTTGATAAGGACTGTAATAAAAAGCTGGATGCAATGCTTAAGTCTACTCATGCAGCTCTGGAAGGAATGGATAATACGATAACCGAGATGACTAAGGAGATTAAAGAGTCTAAAAAAGGAACAAGAAAGCACTGGGAGGGAACTTGCTAAAATGAAGAATAAATGTATGGACTTAGAAGTAAGATCGAGGAGGCAAAACTTGAGAATAGTTGGAGTAAAAGAGGGAAAGGAGAGTGGACAAATCCTTCAGGACTTTGCTGCCAAACTTACTCAAAACAAGTACTTAAGTTGCCTTAAGCCACGAGAATAGATAAGGCCTCACCAGGTCCGACATAAGGCTCAAGCAAGCCCAACATGCCCCCCCCCAAGACAGATTATTGTGAAATTTCTATGACATTTCAACGCTGGAAGGAATTATGAAAACAGATTCCATATGGAGTGAATCTGATGTTTTGGGGAAGACAAACTAAGATTCTTCCGTGATTTTCCAGCTGAAGTCATGGAAAAGAGGGACAAGTTTACAAAGACGAGAAAGCTGCTGAAAGAGGTTTCAGGAGTAAGATATGAGATAGTATATCCCGCGAAATTGAGAATTACTTATAACGTGGTTGAATGTGCATTCACGGATCCAGAAGAGGCATTTAAATATGCACAAAAGTTATCACACAGGAGGTCTACTGAACATCAGGAGTCGGTCCTCCCACAATAATATGGATGGAGAAGCAGCGAAGAAAGGATTGTTTTCTATTTTTTAAAACATACAAAAAAAGACTGCTCTGGTTAAGATGGCATAAACTTTCCTCGAGGCATTGTCTAGATATTTTATCTTTGGAATGTTAAACTCAAGGTCGGATTTTGTTTCACCTCAACAAAGGATTGGAAAAGAAGAAAAAACTGTGGTGGGGAAAATAAACAAAAAAAAACAAACGGGAATTTGAGAATATGGAAAAAAAATATTGTCAATGAACTTGTATATAGAAATTTATGATTTAAGAAACACACAATTACATACTAACATAAAATATAACTAATAAAATTGTGTAATATTAAAGGCACAGCGTAATAATGGCTGATGTTTGTTTCATGATGTTAATTACTTGCTAAATATAAGAATATAAGAACAGAGAGATATCTAGGAAAACTGTGCATAGTTCCCTGAAGGTGGAATCGAATGTGGTTGGGGTGGTAAAGAAAGCCTTTGGTGTGCTGGCCTTTATAAATCAGAGCATTGAATATAGGAGCAGGGAAGTAATGTTAAAATTGTACAAGGCATTGGTGAGACCAGTTCTGGAGTATGGTGTACAATTTTGGTCGCCTAATTATAGGAAGAATGTCAACAAAATAGAGAGAGTACAGAGGAGATTTACTAGAATGTTGCCTGGGATCCAGCAACTATGTTACAAAGGTTTTGAACAAGTTAGGTCTTTATTCTTTGGAGCGCAGAAGGTTAAGGGACTTGATTGAGGTCTTTAAAATGATGAAAGGGATGACAGAGTTGACCGTGGATAAGCTTTTCCATTAAGGGTAGGGAAGATTCAAACATGAGGGCATGACATGCGAATTTAAGGGGCGGAAGTAAGTTTAGGGGTAACGTGAGGTGGGAAACTTCTTTATTCTGAGGGTGGTGGCTGTGTGGCATGAGCTTCCAGCTGCAGAAGTGGTGGAGGCAGGATCGATTTTAAACATTTAAAAGTAAAGTGGATAGGTATATGGACGGGAAGGGAATGGAGGGGTATGGTCTGAGTGCTGGTAGATGGGACTATGGGGGAAAAACAAATGGTCGTGCAGGACTGGACGGGCCGAGAGGGTCTGTTTCCATGCTGTAATTGTTATATGGTTTTATATGGTTAAAACGAGTTAAATATGATTGATAAGTATTAATAATATACTAACACCATTTTATGGATATAGAAGATCTAGTCTAAATTGTGTGTAAAGGGGGGGAGGAGACTCAGATACTTGGATGTTATCCAAGGGTCTGAATCTGGTTAACCCCTTGGAACCTGCTGTGTCTGATACAAAAGTTTGAGACTTAATTGTAATAGTCCTTGGCATATTGGTAGATAAGGATATATAACTAACATAATTACTGTTATATCTAAGTATATACTTAATGTTGGAAACTCTATTTTATTCTGTTTTTTCTCTCAATGAAGACACACTCTCTATAGATAGATTAGAAATGTGTTATACTATAATATATAAATATATATAATATTTTATATATTAACTTTGTATCACTCTCTCTTTCCAATTAATAATAATTGATCAAGGGGGCAGAGCGACACCCACTACACAAACATATAAAACCACATCTCGCCGCCCACGCCCACGGAAGTCAACAAGAATTCTTACCACCTAGAAAAGGTGTTTGTTTTCAGCAACACCACTAATTATAATATCTTTATTTTTGGAGATTATAATATCATTTTTGTTTGTTAATTATCTTTTCACGAGCTTTACACTTTCTGGTCTTTTTCAAGGTCTATTTGAAGGGGAGATGCCAACCAAAACTTAAACAAGCTGGGGATGACCATCCTTCACCTAGAGTTATGAGGTTTTTGGTTGCACCATATGAAGTAAAGGTATTACACATGATTCATAATGCAAGACGATAAATAAAATAAAACTGGAGGAATCACGTTTTGTAGCTGGAATATAAGGGGCGCTAATGAACCAATTAAAAGGGGTAAGATATTTGCCCAATTAAAAGCTTCAACAGTGACAGCATTTTTCTTACAAGAAACTCATCGAAAACATCAAAATCTCACAGAATAAGGACTGAAGGCAAATTGGATTGGGCAAACACATCCTACTCTTCATTTATTTCTAAATCTAGAGGCACTGCTTTTTATCATTCATAAAGTATACCATTTTAAATATTAAAGAATACCATAGCAGATAAAGAGGGGAGGTACGTCATAGTCACGGGAGAAATTCATTCTACTACACTTACTTTGATTAAAAATGTATGCTCCTAGTTTTGGCAAGCCCTCCAATTCTTTAGTAAAATTCTGGATACAATTTCAGAACATAACTATCAAAATGTGATAATAGGGGGAGATTTTTCTTTGAAATGTGTTTTAGATCATATCTGGATAAATCAGCAAAACAAAAAAAGGATTAACATAAAATCTAAAACTTAGTGAACTCCTAAATACATGCATGAAAAAATACCAACTTAACATGATGTATGGAGGATCGCTAACCAGTAGGTAGGGAATATTCATTTTATTCAACAGTACATAAAACATATTCACGCAGATTGATTATATCTTAGTGGACACGAAATTGATTCCATATACATTATAATTCTAAATATCATAATAGTATTATTTCTGATCATTCCCCGTTAACTTTTTCTTTGAAAATTAGAAGGAATGCCTGATAAAAAATTCGTTCTGGAAGTTTAACCCCCAAATCTTAAACAACTCTCAAGGTTGCACATATTTACAAGAGCAGATGATATTCTTCTTTAGACAAATGTTACACCAGATATTTCACACCTTCCTTATTATGGGAAACTTTTAAGGCATTTATTAGAAAGGAACTATAATTTTCATATGAAGCTTTCCAAAATGAAAAGAATAACACTGAACAATTGCAGTTAGAACAAGAAATTAGACAATTAGATTTAGAAAAATGCTAAAGAACCAACTATAGCTGAAACATAATAAGATAACAATACTAAAATAATAAATTAAATTAAAATTTTATCCGCCACGTATAATAAGATTATTTCAAATTACAAAACAAAAAAAATTCGAATTTGGTGATAAACCACATAAACCCTTAGCACGCCAACTGAAAAGAACGGCAAACAGAAAATACAATTACTCAAAATTAAATCAGTCAAAGGGGAATTGCTCAACCACTACCTAAAGATACTAATAAAAGATTTGCTTCAATTTATATCAAAATTTATATACATCGAAAATTCTCTGCAAATAATACTCAAATTACAAATGTCTTAGACAATTGTAATCTTCCAAAATTAAATATGGTGGAACAAGAGGGAATTAGGAGCTCAGATTACACTTCAGGAAATAGAAGAAATAATAAATTTGTTGAAGAATGGCAAAACGCCAGGACCAGATGGCTTAAGTAATGAATTCTATAAAAGATTCGACGAAGAAAATTTCTCCACGCCTGCAAGATTTTATATATACACGCTTTTAAAGAAAACAAATTACCTGAAATACTAACTGTCAACAATTACACTTATACCCAAAAAGGATAAAGATCTAGAAGTCCCAGGCTCATTTAGAGCCATAGCAACTTAAATACAGATCAAAAAATATTAGCAAAGACCCTAGCGAGAAGATTGAGTAAATATGTATTAGCAAACTAATAAACCCGGACCAAACAGGGTTTATACCAAAGGATACTCATTTAACAACTTGAGACAGCTGTTTAATATAATGTACTCACATTTAATACTGAAGACCTAGCAATTATTTCATTAGATGCAGAAAAAGCTTTTGATCAAGTAGTATGGCAATATTTATCTTTAAATTATTGCAAACATTTTACATGGGTAAGATAACTTTATCTCATGGGTAAAATTATTATATTCGATAAGCGACGGCTACGTAGAATACTGAATAATAATATATTATCCCCGAAATTTTCCAATTAGCAATGGGAAATAGGCAGGGGATGCGCACTATTGCCTCTGCTATTTGCACTAGTGATAGGAGAGCCTTTAGCAGAAAGTATAGAAGTCATCCGAATATTCATGGATATAATACCAAACACTCAATAATAAAATCTCATTATATGCAGACAACATATTATACTATATATTACAAATTCGCAAATTAGCTTACCAAATATACTAAATTTATAGAGGTAATTTGGTTATTTTTTAGGATATAGAATTAAACTGGAACAAAAGCGAAATTATGATGATAAACCTCAATCGAGCCGACACATGTGTTGAAATTCCCTTTTAGAATTGCAAAGCAGAAAAATTTAAGTATTTGGGCATACCAAATTACTAGGAAATATACATCACTATTAACGCAAACTATATGCCTTTATTAACTAAATTAAAGGGGTTGATTAAAATTTTGGAAAACACTGCCGATGTCCTTAACTTAGGCAGAATAAATGCGTATAAAAATGATCTTTTTACCACAATACTTGTACCTATTTCAATTAATACCAATATATTTACAAAGAAATTCTTTAAAAAACTAGATTCTGATATTATAAACTTCATTTGGGATTTATATATCACACATAATTCAAAAGAAAACGCTTGTGTAAATCTAAAGAATCAGGGGGACTGACACAGCTGCCCTAACTTATTGTATTACTATTGGGCAGTGAATATTTTAAAAATATAATCTACACCAGAGGTTGGTAACTTCAACAGGTAGATTGGATAAGAATGGAGAATGAGAAAGATGATTGTTCCCCTTATAATATAGGAGTGATCCTTCTTTCCCCGATGCAAACTGAACACCCAAAAACAGAAATTACTTATATTAAGAAAAATCCAATTATTCACGAGTATTACGAATTTGGAAACAAATAAAATTAACTTTTAAAATCAAAAGATAAAAACTATCGCTGCTTTCTCCAATAACTAATAAATAACCCCTCATTCATAAACCATCTATTGTTGACAAAACGTTTAATCAATCGGAAAAGAATAGGAATTAAAAAACGATGGGAGATATGTATGACATGGGAAAACTTTCTCATTCCAACATTTACAACTAAAATAATCAATATTTTCAAAATATCTTCAAATTCAAGATTATTTGAAAAAAAATATATACAAGGATACCAAACTTTAACCCCAGATTTTATTACAGGAAGGAATGAATAGAACGGCAGAATCAAGCAATTTAATATCTTACTTATATAAATAATTCTAAGTATAGAAACACCAACGACAGAGGCAATAGAAGTGACTGGGAATAAGAGTTATTGATAAAAATTCTGAACGATAGATGGGGGAAAAATATCTATTATATATAAATAAATGTTCAATTTAATGTAAGACATCACCTAATTCAATTTAAAAATGTTACAAAGAGTATACCATTCGAAAACTAGGACTGAAGTAAAATATTTTCAAATGTTTCCCCCATCTGTGATAAATGTCACTCAAAAGGCCACTATAGCACATTCCTTTGTATTCTTGTACAAAACTGCATAAATTTTGGAATGAAATTTTTGGAATTTTTACAAAACTATTTAACACAAAATTGAACCCCAATACAGAGCTGATTATATTTGGATCAATGGAAGAGGGAAGTAATCTAACTATATTCCAGAAGCTTTTCTTAATTACGGTTTAATAACAGTAAAAAATACATATACTCAAATTTTGGAAAAACGCAACCACGCCTAACATTCAAAATGTGGATTTCAAATATGTCGGAAACGCTACATCTTGAAGAAATGAGATTCATCCACTAGGCAAAGTGGACCAATTTTTAAAGACTTGGTCACCTTTTAATCAACTTTTTACAAGTAGATGGTGCAACTTAACATAACCTTAGAAATTAATGTGGTTTAGAACCACAGGTGATGGTATGGGCAAAATCCTACGAAATAGGTAGATCTTTCCTACTCTCTCTTTTCTTACTTTCTCATTTTTTTCAATTTTTTTAGCTTTTCATCGCTGTCCTTTATTTCTTTTGCTATCTGTTTCTACTCGCTAGTCTATCTATTCCGACACTCTTTAATTTCTTTTTTTCTCACTGGTTCTTTTATTATTAAATTAAAAATACGAAGTTGTACAAGAATGGAAATATGTATTTATGTATTAGGTACTCAAGTACCACATTATTGTACTTACTTCTAACAAAAAAATAAACAACAACAAAAAAAACAATAAATAAGCATGCAGGTCCAGCAGGCAGTGAAGAAAGCGAATGGCATGTTGGCATTCATAACAAGAGTACATTGCTTAAATACTTCAAGAATAAGAACAAACGTTTCTTGACATTTGTAGCAAACTTCTTTGTTAGGTAACTACTAATGTTCACAATGGAAATATGTTAACACAAATGAAAATCCTGTGGATGAAGCTTATAGAGGACAAAAGCAGACGCTTCTTAATCAACAAAGAGATGGATCAATGGACCGGAATTCCTCTGTAAGTCAGACAGAATATGGCCAAAGCGTGAGCTGGGATTTGAAATCTCTGCTAATTATGCAGAAATTAAACAAAAACATCACAGTGAAACTTCATTGCTAAAAAATCTATTATTCTCTCGTTAGGATATTCACATTTCAACATCATTGTTACGAACATTATGAATTGATCGGACATGGAGGATAAGACGTTTCATACGTCAAAACTTTTGACTTTTGTGTTTTGGACTATATACTGGAGTATCATTGCCTGATGTTAAGGTTTGGTACGTACAGTAGGATTTCAGACTCAGTATAATGTTTTAATAAGACTAATAACCAAGGTTTATGCTTGATTCTGAACGCGAGGTGGAAAGATAGAAGATTGCTAAAGTCTGAATGCTGAATATATAATGCATGTATTTATTGTTTTTTGAAATATGTTATTGTTTTATAGTACCTTTTCGTATATATATTTTAGTATTCAGAAGGCCTCGTTAGTATACCTCAGAACCACTTAGAGACCGTGGAATGTAGTAGCCCATTTTAGCTTCAAAGACGTCAGACAGGTTATACGCTATAATCGCAGCTTACTTTAACTTTCGTCTGTCCTGTGATGTGGGTGGGATTTCTACGCAGTTGGGATGCGCGTGTTTGCGTCTGAGGATTCTGCACTAGGACGATTATAGTAAGTAGTTTGCAGTTTAGTGTAAGAAGCATGTGGGAATCGTCACACGCTTTTCGCCGCGGTGCGCACGAGTTCACCGTGCACGAATTGGATAGGAAAGTAAGATCAAAAATGTGACTTAAACAAGACGAAGTGTGGTATTGAGTATCTCTACTGTTTTTTACTACGCAATAAAGAGACTATTAAATTTTAGGAGGCCGTGTTTGGTAAGATTTTTTTTTTTTCGAACGGCATTATTATGACTCATGGTGGGAGTGTCGTCATTGCGTTTGGTTATCCCCTGATTCCTCTGTCTTCAATCACTAGGGACTAGACGGAAAGATTCCTTGGAACGATATGAAAATCTGTCACTACAAGGTGGCTCAAAAAGGATTTTGGCACTATAGCCGCTGTTCGCATTCAATCACAGTATTTGAACATAGAGTTGGTGAGGTTATGCTTTTTGCAGTTGTATAAGACGTTGGTTAGATCGCTTTTGACAATATGTTGTAAGTTGCCTGCATATGGTATATCGTAGAGATTTTGTCAAATTTGAAGGGTCTCCATTGCATGGAGCAAGGAGGATGATATGGTGGTCTAAAAGGTGTATAAAATCATGTACACAGAGACCCTTTTATTAGAATTGAGTTGCATCGACGACGCGAGGACATAGGATTTCCCCTGATCTTTCCCCCTGATAATGTAAATAACAACCTAACTCAGAGAGGAACCTTCTACATTATTTTTCATCACGGCCGGACTAGAAAAAAGATATGAAATGTGAAGAAAAGGGTAAAAGGGATTAATGGTCAGAGTGTATGGGACTGTAGTTCAAGGTCTCCGAAATAAACTAAAGATGGCCACCAAGAAGCTGAAAAGGTCTCGACGGCGCCACCTATTCTTTCTTCGGGGATGCGTTGGCTGTCGCGCGCTGAATTATTCAAATTTTGTTGTCTAACCTAGTTGGTTGCAAGTCCTTCATACATCCTCCAGCATAAATGACTTCATGTATCGTGCGCTAGTTGTTTGACTGATATTTTTGGTTGCCGACCTTGCTTCAGCTTGCAACATCGTGAAACTATTAGATGAGAAATATTATTAGCAAAAACTCTACTTTTACTAAGTTGTTTGTTCTGTACGTGCCTCAATTGGTGATGTGCAAATGAACGATACCCTCGTGATTGTTGTCGGTAGTTATAACATCAACTCTACTTGGGAGCAATTGCGTTATGAATGTGTCCTCAGGGAGAGGTGGAACTCAATAATCGTTACGTCTTTTGCCGTTGGCTTATAATATGTTCAGTTGGTTTAACCTCGCCAACTAATAGCATCTGTGAGCTTCGTACGCTGCATTTCCGCGAGTCGTGTGAAGGGAAATTGGTGCGCCTGCTGCACTTGTCGGTTGATTTATTATGTTATTAACCAATCCTGGCACTCAATTGGTAAGTGCCAGGTAATGTCACTTGAGGGTTGGAAAGTGGGACGTCTCTTGACGACATTTGATTGGAAACGGCAATGATAAAAATAAAGAGAAAGACTGGCTGTTGAGAAAATGTACTAAATGCCAGGATGCTCCGTGAACGGGGTTATGGGGAATAACGTTAAGCTTAATGTAGTTATTGTAGCTTAACGACTATTTCATATGCGTTTGCGCGATTACTGGGACTGGTATAGACATTTGTTCTATGAGCATAATTGTCTTAAGAGTCCCAAGTCACAGAGTCAAAGAGTGTTTTCTATTGTCATATGATCCCGGAAGGGGTAAAATGAAATATCATTACCTGCTGCAGCTCAACAGAATATGCGAATATCGTACTCATGTATATACATGAGGAATTAAAAGAAAACGTTCACTGAATAACAAAATAGTGCAAATAGGCTAATAATAATATAGTATTTATGCTCGTTCAGAGCTCAAAGCATTCTCTTCGATGCGTATTTAATAGGCCTAAAGGTTGTAGGGATGTAACCTGTTTCCTGAACCAAGACGAGTTACAGTCTTCATGGCTCCTAAAGGGTGCATCGCCCATGTAGAGATTGCATCGCTGACTCTTTTCTGCGGAAAGTGATACATGTCTGGGTTATATAAACCATCTTCAAACTGTGTTTAAAATCTGAGCATATCAAATTCAGGAACCAAATTGATTTTCAGATGGACGACATCCTGACAGAGCCCTCAGTGACATTCACATAACACCCGACAATAAAGTGACGCGAGCTTCTGGGAATTACTTGTGTAGCCTTTTGCTAGTGCCACAGGACAAGTTAACCTCTAAGAGTCACGAGTGTTTTATTTTTACTGTTTGAAAACGGAACATATGAAAACGGTGGCCGCAGCATCATAACCAGATAAGTAAACATCATACTCTTCAAAAACAAACTAGTAGAAAAACAATCCCTCCCTAGCCCCCGCCAAGCCCACTGGAGTTCGGAGTATATATTTTATCGGTTGATATTGTTTTATTTGCCCGATGTATTATTTTGGAAGAAAAAGCTCCCTAACAGCTTTAGCACGTGCATTTATATATGCGACCAGACTGATCTTCGTTCGTATGTCATGCCTCCTCTGTTCATGTTGTGCTGAAGCATAAGCAATAATTTCAGTTTGTCCTATTCGGGTGATCAACACGACAATAAACGCTCCTGGTATACTTGAACTTCAACTATTAATGTTCCAGAATGGCACCGTGGTGGAATGATAATCTGGGTGGTGACGGTCTCCGGTTGGGGATGGGCTGAATTTTACAGTACACCGACTGCTGTTAGATTCACATCGATGGTTGGGATTGTACATTCTCTTGTGATGAGATTAGATAGGGTTCACCTAATTTTGCACGTCTTCCTCGTTCATAACGATTCAACAAAACGAACTGTTCGACTGAGGCCAAAATTTCCAGCCGGTTTCCCAAAATGCATATTCCCATGTGCATAGCCTGCAGCTACTTACAATTGACTTCTGTCAAATCTAATGAAGACTTCGACACAGTACAGGAGTTCCATTGTACATGTTAATTCTTGGCTTCATTTGCTTTTCCCCGCCAAATGGGGACGAGAATTGGAAAGCAAATATTAGTAAGGAGATAGCAGATATTAGTAGTAAGCACATGGTAGTGATTGTGGAGATTTCAATTTTCGAAAAATAGACTGGGAAACACAATCATGTAAATGGACTGGATGGTTTGGAGATTTGTAAAACTAGTATGCAGGATAGTTTTTTGCAATATTACATGGAGGTATCGACCAGAAAGGGGCAGTGCAGAACCTCCTGAAAGAGAAGATAGCAGTCAGGTGACGAGTATGCGTTGGTGAGCACTTCGGGACCGAGTGATCCCAATACCATTAGTTCACAAATAAATATGGAGAGAGTTCAGAACTGGACCAAGTTGGAGATTATTTGATTGAGAAAGGCTACTTTGCGGGAAAGCGTAAGGGATTTAAATGCTGATGATTGGGACACTCTGTTTTATGAGCATGATGTAGAAGAGAAATTGGAGGACTAATTTACAGGGGAAAGTTGTAAGACGTACAGAATCTCTATGTCCCTGTTGAGGGATGAAAGGAAATACTACAAATTGGAAAGAGCCATGGATTATCAATGGATAAGTTGGACGCCAGTGTACGTAGCACATGTTTCGAAAAAAAGAGAGATAGACTACAATAATTATAGGAGGTATGGAGTACAATGATGTGCTAGAGGAGAATAAGAGAATGTACACAAGAAACTTAAGAAATGAAATTAGGTAAGGCAAAAGAAGAAATGAGGTTTTCAATCGGCAAGAAAGGAGAAAGTAATCAAAAGGGTTTCTACAGACTACATGTAAAGTACGCAAAAGGAGAAACGGAGGTGATAAACATGGACCATAGCGAGGAGCAGAATTGGAACTGCTAACTGTAGAGCCAAAAGTGAGATGGGGGAGATATTGAACAATTTATATTCCTTCGGTATTCACCAATGGAGAAGGATATTGAACTATGTTGAAGTAAGGGAACATAAAAGTAGAGTACCTACGGAAACTTATGATGATTCAAAGAGGATGAAGTACGGACACTTTTGAAAAAAATAAAAGTGACTATAAAATCCTCCAGGTCCTGATAGGATATTACCCTAGGACAGTTGATGGGAAGTTAGTGTATGAAATTAGCAAGGAGCTATGACAGAAATATATTCAGAATGTCATTAGAAACAGGAATTGTGCCGGAGGATTGGCCTATCTGACGCATGTTGTTCCATTGTTTTTAAAAAGGGTTCGAAAGAATAACCTAGCAATTAAAGACCCTGTTTAGTTTGATGTCAGAGGTGAGTGGAACGATTAATGGAAAGGAAACCTTAGAGATAATATATAAAAGCATCTGGATAGACAGGGTCTGATCACGGAACAGCCAACATGGATTTGTGCCTGGAAGCGGGAACATGCTTTGCAAACCTTCTTTGAATTTTTTGACACGTTAACTAGGGAAATTGATGAGGTACAAGCAGTGGGATGTAGTCAATATGGATTTCAGTAAGGCCTTTGGACAAGGTTTCCCCATGGAAAGGTTGGTTAAGAAGGTTCATCTTTGGTTATTAATGGCGGAGTAGCAAGATGATTCAACAGTGGCACTGAATGGGAGAATATCAGATGAGTAATTGGTGGATTGCTGTATTTGTCAGTTTGAAGCCTGGTGACCATGGGTGCCTCAAGGATCTGATGATGGGTCCACCTGCTGGTTTGTCAGTAAATCAATGATCTGGATGGATGGTGTGGAACATTGGATAAGTAAGTATGCAGATGATACTAAGATAGTTGTGTTGTGGATAATATTAAGTAGATTCTTATCAAAGTCCACAGAGAGGAAGTTGGGTCATATGGAAAAGTGTGCTGAAAAGATGCATGATTGAGTATAATGCTGATAAGTGCTGAAGTGCTACATCTTGACAGAACTAAATCGAAAATAGGACGTACATGTAAATGGTAGGGAATTGAGGAATGTTTGTGGAACAGAGAGATCTAGGAATAACTGTGCATAGTTCCCTGAAGTGGAATCGCATGAAGATGGGGTCTAAAGAAAGCCTTTTGTGTGCTGGACATTAAAATCATGTAGCATTGAATATAAGAGCAGAGAATAATGTGTTAAAATTGTACAACGGACACTGGTGAGAGCAATTCTGGATTATGGGGGTACAATTTTGGTCGCCTAATTAAGTAGGAAGGAAGTCAACCAAATAGACAGAGATACAGCGTAGATTTACAAGAAAGTTGCATGGGCTCCAGCAACTATGTACACAGAGAAAAGGTTGCGACAGGTAGGTATTTATTCTTTGGACGCGCAGAAGGTTAAGGGGGGACTTGATTGAGGTGTCTTTAAAAATGATGAAACAGTGGATAGACACGTTGAACGTGGAATCAGCTTTTCTTCCATTAACAGGTAGGGAAGAATTGTCAAACCAAGAGGGCATGACATGCGAAATTAAAGGGACGGAAGTTTAGGGGTAACGTGACCTTCTTTACTCCATAGGGTTGTGGCATGTGTGAATGAACT
>CM069133.1:34910748-34976576 GCA_035221665.1 Okamejei kenojei
ACAAGAATTTAGATGGACTAGAAGATGCAAACTTCACTTTAAATACCGCAACGAGAAGCTCATACCATCACCTGCAGCCCCCAATGTACATGCTTGATGCAGGACCGTATCCGCAGGGGACTCTCAGCGCAACGTCGCAACAAAGATGAATAGTGAAGGCGGCTGAGTGTAATGACATTCTCATTGGATTCATAGGAGGATACAGACCGTGAGGGTTTTGGCCTAGTTGTTTCAAGATCACACACTGCTGGAGCCACTGCCAGACCCAGTTCCATCCTGACCTCGGTGCCGTGGTGTGGAGTTTGTGCCCCCCCCCCCCCCCACCCCGCACCGAGCCGCGTGGGTTTTCCTCGGTGCTCTGGTTCCCTCCCACGTCCAATGACATGTGGTTTGTCGTCCTAATTGGCCCTCTGTAAATTGACCCTAGTGTGTAGGAGTGATGAGAAGTGGATAACATAGAACAGTGTGCAGGGTGATCGATGGTCCACGTGGCCGAAGGCCTGTTTCCATGCGTGTCTCTAAACAGACGGCAAAACTGAAAACAAAATGTTTGACCGGGTACAGAACCTGGCCAGGGAAAGCGGGGAGATATCCAGACCTGGGTCGGAGGCAAGAGATCATGACTATGGATATGGGTCAAACGTGGCAGGTAGCACTAATGTAGCTGGGCCATCTTGGTTGCATGGGCAAGATGGGCCGAAGCTTTTTCGAGTAAAATGACTAACTGTCAATGTATTCATGTTGTCACTCGCGGGCAGAGCACCAAGGCAAATTCCTTATATGTGAATACTGGCCCCATAAAACTTATTCATTCATCTTTAAATAGAAAGGAGGAATTTTCTTTAGTCAGAGGGGTAAATCTGTGGAATTCTTTGCCACCAGAATGCTGTGAAGGCCAGTCCAAGGGGTATTTTTAAAGCAGAAATTAACTGTTCTTGACTATCAGGTTGCCACATGAAAACCGCGCCCCTGACGTAACCGCCTATGGACCGTCCGCACGATCACCCCCGACACTAGCACTATCCTACACACTGGGGACAAATTACAATTTTTATCAGAAGCCAATTAACCTACAAACCTGCAGGTATTGGAGTGTGGAATGTGGGAGGAAACCGGAAGCATCCCCACGCAGGTCCACAGGGAGAACGTAAAAAAAAACCTTTTTGTGCAGACCAGCACCCATAGTCAGGAACGAACCGGGGTCTTTTGGCGCTATGAAGCAGCAGTCTATCGCTGTGGCCAAATGTGCCGTCCCGGTGTGAATCTTAAGTAGCACTCAGCAAGTCGGCAGCATCCGTGGTGGTAGAAACAAGAGCGGATGTTTCAGGTTGTTGAGGCTCAGTCAGCACTGGGATGAGACGAGACGGGAATGTTTTGTTCGCTCCGGAGACGGGGGGGGCGGGGAGAATGACAATGATTTTGAACACCGCCAGCGAGAGGGATGAGAGTAAAGGTGAACGGCAGAGGAAGGGTGGGGAGCAGTGGACTGGGTGAAAGACTCGTGCGTTCACCCATCTATTCCCAGCATGATGAATTTACACAACTCAATGAATCACCCCTCATCCCTCCTGCGCTCCAAGGAATAAAAGGCCCAGCTTGCCCAACCTCTCCCTGGGCTCAGACCCTCAGTGCTGACAACATGTCAATGCACAATAGCAACAGGTGCAGGATTAAGGCCTTCATCCCTTCGAGCCAGCACCGCCATTCAATGTGATTCATGGCTTATCATCCAAAATCAGTACCCCCTTCCCGCCTTCTCCCCATAATCCCTTGACTCCAGCTATCTTTAAAATCCTAACTAGTTCTCCCTTCACATATCCATCGAATAGGACTCCACGCCTCTGAGCAGAGAATTCACAGACACACAACTCCGTTCTAAATGGCCTAAACCTCCTTATCCGTTAAACTGTGCCCCCTGGTTCCGTAGCTCCCCAATATCAGGAACATGTTTTTTCCTGCCTCTAACGTGTCCCACCCCTTAATAATCTAACATGTTGCAATAAATATCCCTCTCTCCTTCTAAAATTCAAGAGTACACAAGCCCAGCCGCACCATTCAATCACATATGACAGCCCAACCTTCCCGGGACATAACCTGGTAACCTACGCTGCACTCCCTCAAAAAACAAAAAAAGCTAGAATTTGTAAATCGACTCTGGTCTGGGCAAAGTGGGTAACAAGTGGCATAATTAGAGGTTCGGGGTACACGTCGCTGAAACGTGTGAAGAGCGTGCCTGAGAAACACGCAGCGGGTCAGCAGCATCTAGTTTCATGAACTTGTGTTTTATTACAGCTGCTAGATCCATTTCCCTCCTGGGATTAAATAAAGTTCTATCGTCTTGTATCGTCGACAGGACGGAATCTAACTCTCAAACACTTCCGTTGTTAAGAAGGACTGATAGATGCTGAAAAAAGTCGAAGGAAGACAAAAATGCTGGATAAACTCAGCGGGTTAGGCAAGCCTCTACGGAAGAAGGAATAGGAGACGTTTCGGGTCGAAACCCTGACTTTCCCATCAGAGCTTAGCATGTCTGACGAAGGGTCCTTGACTCCGAAACACGTCTATTCCTCTCTCCATAGATGCGCCCTCACCCGCTGAGTTACACAATCATCTTGTCTACCTACGATTTTCAGCAGCTGCAGTTCTGTCTTAAACCATGTTATGTCACAATAAGTTAATGACTCTGTTTATCCGCCTATCTTTGTGATCCTTTTAAGTACCTCTGTATTTGTCCCTCGTTAGATGTATCTCCCATTTTTCCATCATGATTCAATGCCACTGTGCATTGGTCTTACACACCTCCTGGCACAAGATGGCGCCGCTGTGTGAACTGCGCAAATGAAGCACAATGGGACAGGCCATTAACAGAGTGGCTGGAGTAACTCAGCGGGTCAGGAGCATCTCTGAGAACAGGATTAGGTGACGTTTCACAGAGTGCTGGAGTAACTCAGCAGGTCAGCAGCATCTCTGGAGAACATGGATAGGTGACGTTTCAAAGAGTGCTGGAATTAACACAGGGGCGGTCAGGCAGCACCGTGGAGAACATGATAGGTGACGTTTTCATAGAGTGCTGGAGTAACTCAGCGTGTCCATGCAAGCATACGATGCGATAGAGTGATACAGTGTGGAAACAGACCCCTTCGCCCAACTTGCCCACACCGGCCAACAGTGTCACCAGTTTTTTTATTATTTAATTGTTTTTATAACACTAGTCCCACTTGCTGCACTTGGTCATACCCCTCCAAACCGTCCAATTCCATGTACCTGTCTAGCGTTTCCTTAATGATCGAAGCCCCAGCCTCAACTAACCCTCCCTGGCGAGCTTGATCCATACCCCACCACCCTTTGTGTGAATGTTACCCTTTGGATTCCTATAATCTTTTTCCCTTTCACCTTGAACCTATGTCCTCTGGTTCTCGATTCCCCAACTGTGGGCAAAGACTCTTGGCATCTGCCCGATCTATTCTCTCATGATTTTATACACCTCTATAAGATCCCCTCATCCTCCTGCACCCATAGAAAGTCCAGTCTACTCACCTCTCCTATAGCTCACCCCCTCTCGTCCTGGCAACATACTCGTAAATCTTTTTCTGACCCTTTCAAGCTTGACAATATCTTTCCTACAAAAGTGCCCAGAACTGAACACAATCAATTCTAATGTGATCCCCACCAACGTCTATACAACGCAAACATGACCTTCCCAACATCTATACTCAATTCACTGACTGATGAAGCCTTTTTGACCACCTTATCCACCTGCGACACGACCTCAAGGAACATCTCAGGAGACATGGCAAGGTGAAACGACTGTGGAAGGTGCATGGGCAAGTTGTGCGAAGGCTGTTCCGTGCATGATGAGAGACCATGACTCCATAGCAAGTAGGAAGTGTGAAAAGAGCCAAAGACAGTAAGTCAAAGGATAGATCCAGGCACAAGGAACTGCAGATGCCCGAATCTTGCATGGAAAACAAAGTGCTGGTGTAAACGCAGCGGGTCCGGCCAGCACCTCTGGCGAACTTGGATTGTGATGTTTCAGGTCGGGACCCTCTTCAGACTCTGGATGAGGTGAAGTCCCTCCAGTTGGTGGCACAGTGGTGCAGAGGGTAGCCTTACAGTGCCAGAGGCCCCAGGTTCAATCCTGACTATGGGTGCTGTCGTACGAGTTTGTATGCGTTTCCCTGCGACCGCATAGGTTCTCTCCGCATTCCACCCACGCCAAAGACGTGCAGTTTGTAGATTAATTGGCTTCGGTAAAATGTAAACGTGTCCCTAGTGTGTTCAGATGGAACTAGTATGACCAGTGATGGTGGTCGTGTGGACTCGTGGGAATGAAGGACATTCACGCTGTAATCTCCAACTAAAGCATTGTTTACACCAGCCCATGGGGGGGCTGGGAAGGGTGGTTGGGTCTGATTGGATGATTGACAAGACCATCCTACCACTGATCTCTAAAGAGTCAGCTGTCTCCGTCATGCCATGGAGACACAAGGGACTGCAGAACATGGTGAACAAAAGAAACACGCAAAGTGCTGAGAAACTTTGCAGGCAACTCTAAAACATGGACCCGTGATGTTTCATGGTCAGACCCTTCTTCGGACAGATCGTAGTTGGGGAGGGAGATAGACTGGAAGAGTGAAAGGGTTCACATGGTCTAGGAGTAGAATGGCCATTCGCCCATTTAGTCTACTCCGCCACTCAGCCATTCAATCATGGCTGATCTCTGCCTCCAAACCCCTGCCTCCTACCCATAACCCTTGACACCCGTTCTATAACAAGAAATTGTCCACCTCTGCTTGAAATATTCATCGACTTGGCCTCCACAGCCCTCGGTGGCAATGAGTATTCACAGATATAACTACCCCTGACTAAAGAGTTCCTCCCTCCCTCCGAATTCTGGATTCTCTCTCCATTTAGAAAATAATCGGGCTTTATTACTTATTACCACAATGCATGACTCGCACTTTGCTACACTGCATTCCAACAGCCACTTCTCCTGCCCACTCTCCTAACTTGTCACAAGTCCTTCTGCAGAGTCCTAGCTTTCTCTCCACTGCCTCCCCCCCACTATCTTAGCAATCATTCGCAAACACTGGCCGCAAAGCCTCCAATCCCCTCGACAAATCATTGAAAGACAATGGAGACAGAAGCGGCCCCAGCACCGACCCTTGCGGAACTCCGCTCGTCACTTGCAGCCAACTGATAAACGAGCCTTTATTACAATGGGACAAGGACTTTGAAGCCATATCAGTAACATGTGACAAAAAATAAAAATTAATATGAAGGCATGTGGTCTCTCGGATGTAGGTTGGAAGGGAGTGGACAAGAGGTGATAGATTATATAGTTTGAGTTTGAGTTTATTGTCACGTGAACCAAGGTACAGTGAAAAGCTGTTGTTTGCGGCTAACCCATGGCAGAAAGGACAATACATGATTACAATTGACCGTCCACATGTCCATATACATGATACGGGAATATTTAATGTCTAGTGCAATATAAATCCAGTAAAAGGATAAGGCGAGCAAAGATAGCCTGATGTCTCCAAAGAGTAGATGTAGTCAGGACTGCTCTCTAGTTGGTGATAGGATGGTTCAGTTCCTGATAACAGTTTTGGAAAATACTCTCCCTGAATCTGGAGTGTGCATTTTCACACTTCTGTACCTCCTTGCCTGATGGAGTAGGGGAGAAAGAGGGGTGACCGGGTGATACACTCCTTGATTAATGTGCTGGCCTTGCCAAGGCAGCGGAGTTTGATGTAGTCCATGGAAGGGTGTTTGGCTTTGTGTGTTGAGGTCACATCACCTATCCATGTTCTAGGTAGATAAACACAGAGTCTTGGAGTAACTCATCCGCGGGTCCATGCAGCATCTGTGAGAACCTAATAGTGACATTTTAGGTCCAGACCCTTCTTTAGACTGATTATGGTGGGAGGCGGGGTGGAGGAAACTGAAGAAAGGTTCCACACCCGAAATGTCACCATTTACCTCCAAACTCACTAAGTTACCTCCTGCATTTTGAGTCTACCTTCGGTCTAAACCAAACATCTGTAATGCCTAAAATGACCAATGCTGAAGTAATCAGCGGGACAGGCAGCATCTCTGGGGAAGGAATGGGTGATGTTTTCGGGTCGAGAATAATTCCTTTTTATTGAATGTCTTCATAGGTGCTGCCTGACCCATGAGTTCACAATTCACTGTTATAGGAGCAGACTTGGGCCATTAAGCCCATTGAGGCCTCCCCCATCAATATCTTGTCTGATCTCTGCCTCCTAATCCATTTTCTTGCCTTCTCCCCATAACCCTTGACACCCATCCTAATCAAGAATCTAACTATCTCTGCCGCAAAAATACCCCACGGACTTTGCCTCCTCAGCCCTCTGTGCAATGAGATTCCACACATTTAACTACCCTCTGACTAAAGAGTTCACCTTTCTAAAAGGGCTCCTTTAATTCTGAGGCTGTGACCTCTGGTCCCTAGAGACTGTTCCCACCAGTGGAAACATCCTCTCCACATCCACTCTATCCAGGCCTTTCATCTATTCTTAAGTTTCAATCAGGTCCCCCCCTTCAACCTTCAAAAATCCAATGAGTAGAGGCCCAGTGATGTTAAAACGCAGCATATGCTAAGTTACTCCAGCACTTTGTGTCTTTTTCTTCTGGTGAGTGATAAATGGATACAGGTGAGGATGGAGGGTTGGGCAGGTGGTGTGCGGGCAAATGCCAGAGATGAGGAGCTGCAACGGTGTGAGATGGGGAGAAGGGGTACATTGTTTGATCCGCTGTGGATTTGAACCGATGGACCCCCCCCCCCCCCCCGACCCTTGAACGCGAGTGAGAGGGCGAGACCATGGGTCCCTTGGCTCCTCAAGAGAGAAGGTCCACCATGTATTCAAGAGAGAGTTTGATGTAGCTCTTCGGACTAACGGAATCAAGGGATATGGGGAGAAAGGAGTAATGGGTACTGATTCTGGATGATCAGCCCATGATCATATGAAATGTATGGTGGTGCTGGCTCGAAGGTGACGGGGGGGGGGGGGGGGGGCGGGTTGGGTGGGAGTGGTCACTCCTACCCTGTGATGTTGTCAAGCTGGAAAGGGTTCAGAGAAGATTCACAAGGATGTAGCCAGGACTCGAGGGCCTGAGCTATAGGGAGAGGTTTGACAGGATAGGACTCTAATCCTTGGAGCACAGGAGGATGAGGGGTGATCTTATAAATGTCACAAAATCATGAGAGGAATATAACGGGTAGATACAGTCCAATTGCCCAGCATAAAGAAAATCGAGAACCAGAGGACATGGTTTAGGTGTGGGGGGAAAGATTTAATAGCAACCTGAGGGACAACTTTTATACACAAAGGGTGGAGCTGGAACAAGCATGCCCAGACCAGGTCGTGGAGGAGGCAGACATTTAAGAACATTTGGACAGGTGGGACTAGTGTAGATGAGGGCCATGTTGGTCTGCATGGGCAGGTTGGGGCCGAAGGGCCTGTTTCCATGGTGTCTGACTCCCTTGTAGATGGGACATGTAGGCCGAAGGGCCTGTTTTCCATGGTGTCTGACTCCTTGTAGATGGGACATGTAGGCCGGCATGAGCAGTTGGCTGAAGGCCTGTTTCCAAGGTATCTGACTCCCTTGTAGATGGAACATGTAGCCGAAGGGCCTGTTTACATGGTGTATGACCACACCCTCTCTGGCGAGATAACTCTATCTGGTTGGGGCATGTTGGCTGGCCAGCAGTCGGCGAAGGGCCATGTTTTCCATGGCGTATGACTCTCTATAACTCTAGTCTGGTGGGCATGTTGGCTGGCATGGACAAAAAGTCGGGCCAAAGGCCTACAAGATGGAGCAGAGCTTGGGTGTGGCGGGGGTGCCTGCCCTCGGGCCGGGCCTTGAGCTTGTATAAGTAACAGGAGTCGCGGCGCTGGAGGGAGTGCGGGTCGGGGAGGGGGAGAGGGAGCAGGTCGGGGCACTGCCTCCTCTGAGCGCGGTGCAGCACGATGCGGTAGAGGCCAGTGACCGGCTGCGCGGCCCCTTGCCCAGACTCTCCAGCATGTGTGCCTCGGTCCACTCCCAGCCCAGCCAGCGCCCCCCTGGTCTCCTCCTGGTCCCCTCCTCAGCCCCTGGCAGCCCCCGTTGGCCAGGTGCCCCGGCTCCAGGGGGAAGGGGTCGAGGGGGGCGCAGCAGTGGGCGCCCCGCATCCACTCGCTTTGGACCACCTACTGGAGGCTGCAGCGCTCGCTGGCCGCCGCCCGCAGCAGGGAGCGGATCATGCGCCGCAGGGTGCCGACAGTGGTGGGGGGGCTCCGGGTACGACCCCTCCAGGATGCTGCGCTTCAGCTTGGGCCACCGTCTCCGCCCGGAACGGCATGGTCCCCGCCACCATGAAGTACAGCAGCACCCCCAGCGCCCAGATGTCCACCGCCGCCCCAGCGTAGCTCTCGTCCCGGAACAGCTCCGGCGCCGCGTAGGGCGGAGAGCCGCAGAAAGTGCTGAGCGTCTGGTTCCGCCCGCACGACGTGCTGAAGCCAAAGTCGCCCACCTTCACCCGGCCCCCCAGCGCTATGAAGATGTTCTCCGCCTTCAGGTCACGGTGCACGGTGCCCTTCTCATGCTGTGGTAGGAGAGAGGGGGGGAGGTTGGAGAGGCATGAGAGGGAGAGAGAGAGAGGGGGAGTGGAGGGAGGAGGGAGTGGGAGAGAGGGGAGAGAGAGGGGGAGGGAGAGAGAGGGAGGGAAAGTGGGAGAAGAAAGAGGGAGGGGGAGAGAGAGAGGGAGGGCAGAGCAGAGAGAGAGGGGGAGAAATGGGGAGGGAGGTGAGAGATGGGGGTGAGAGTGGGAGGGAGGTGAGGGAGTGTGTTGAGAGAGGGTGAGAGGGAGAGTGGCGGAGAAAGTGAGAGAGGGAGTGGGTGGGAGAGGGTGAGAGAGTGAGGAGGGAGATGGGGAGGGTAGAGTGTGGGAGAGGGGAGGGGGCCAGTGGGGGAGAGAGAGGGGGAGGGAGAGGCAGGGGGCAGAGGAAGAGAGGGAGAAAGGGGAGAGTGAGAGAATGGAGAGGGAGATGGGGAGGGGAAGTGTGGGGGGGCAAGCGTAGGTGGAGAGGAGGAGAGGGCAAGGGTGGGAGAGAGTGAATGGGGAAGGGAGGAAGAGGGAGGGAGAAACAAGAGAGGGAGAGGGAGCTGGGAGAGAGGGAGGGAGAGGGTGAGAGAGGGAGAGGGAGGGGAAGGAGAGACAAAGAGGAGGGTGAGGTAGAGAGAGTGAGGGAGGTAGCCCATCGGTCCTAGATCCAACACTCCCCTCCCTCCTCGCTCCCCTGCCCTACCCTCCCTGAGCGCGCAGCTAGTAGACCCATTAGGACAGGTTCAGAGGGATCTGGGCCACACAGGCAGGTGGGACTAGTGTAGATGGGGCATGTTGGTCAGCGTGGCAAAGTTGGGCTGAAGGGCCTGTTTCCAGGCTGTATCACTCCATGACCAGGGTTCGATACTAAACCTCGGGTACCGTCTCTGTGGAGTTTGCATGTTCACACCCGTGACGCGTCGTGTTTTTACCCCCGGGTGCCCCGGTTTCCTCCCACGTCCCAAAGACGCGCAGGTCTGTAGGTTAACTGGCCCTCTGTAAGTTGCCCCCCTCGTGTGCAGGGGGTGGCAGAACCTCGGGGGCTAGCTGATATCAACGCGAAGGGAACAGAATTGGCTTGGATTGGTGTAAGGGTTAATGTAAGTGGGTGGTTGACGGGTCCCGGCCAGCCGTGGTCGTACCCCGGCCTGCGGCCCGTCTCACCCGCCGTGGAATCGGGAGAGGGAAGCCGGCGAGCCCGGCCCCCGCCTCCCCCCCCCCACCACCCCCTCAGACCCGGAGTGCAGAGTGGGTTTACAAGGTTAATTCCAGGGATGGTGGGACTGTCATATGCTGAGAGAATGGAGCGGCGAGGAAACACTTTTTCTCACAGAGAGTTGTGAGTCTGTGGAATTCTCTGCCTCAGAGGGCGGTGGAGGCTGGTTCTCTGGATACTTTCAAGAAAGAGCTAGATAGGGCTCTTAAAGATAGCGGAGTCAGGGGATATGGGGAGAAGGCAGGAAGGTGGTACTGATTGGGGATGATCAGCCATGATCACAGTGAATGGTGGTGCTGGCTCGAAGGGCCAAATGGCCTCCTCCCGCACCTATTATCTATTGACTGTCTACCTTATCAGCAATGGTTTAGGTCTACGTTTGTTATTGTCTCTGGAACTGATGCGCTACAATGCTGAGAACTATATTCTGCACTCTGTACCTTCCCCTTTGCTCCACCTATTGTACTGGAGTTTGGCTTGATCTGGATTTATGTGTAGGATTATCGGATACGTTTGGATAGCGTGCAAAGCGAAGCTTATCAGCGATTGTACCGAGGTACAGTGAAAAGCTTTCTATCCAAACAGATCAGATTATACTACACATAAATACAACCAAGGCAAACTCACGTACAATGGGTAGAGCAAAGAGGAAGATACAGAGTGCAGAATATACTCAGCATTGTAGTGCATCAGTTCCAGTGACATAGAAACATAGAAAACATAGAAAAATAGGTGCAGGAGTAGGCCATTCAGTCCTTCGAGTCAGCACTGCCATTCATTATGATCATGGTTGATCATCTAAAATCAATACCTCATTCTTGCTTTTTCCCCCATATCCCTTGATTCCTCTAGCCCGAAGAGCTAAATCAAATTCACTTGAAAACACCCAGTGAATTGGCCACCACTGCCTTATGAGGCAGAGAATTCCACAGATTCACAACTCTCTGGGTGAAAATGTTTTTCCTCATCTCAGTCCTAAATGGCCTACCCCTTATTCGTAAACTGTGACCCCAGTTCTGGACTCACCCAACAGCGGGAACATTTTTCCTGCATCTAGCCTTCCAGTCCTTTAAGAATTTTATATGTTTCTAAAAGATCCTCTCTCATCCTTCTAAATTCCAGTGAATACAAGCCCAGTCGACCCATTCTTTCACCATATGTCAGTCCCACCATCCCGGGAATTAACCTGGTGAACCTACGCTGCACTCCCTCAAGAATGTCCTTTCTCAAATTAGGAGACCAAAATTGCACACAATACTTCAGGTGCGGTCTCACCACGGCCTTGTACAACCCTTCTGGGTCTCGACCCGAAACGTTACCTATTCCTTCGTTCCATTGATGCTGCCTCTCCCGCTGAGTTTCTCCAGCATTTTTGTCTCCTTTTTGTAAATAACTGGGGTCCCATCACCGAGCCTTGCGGCACTCCGCTAGTCACTGCCTGCCATTCTGAAAAGGACCCGTTAATTCCTACTCTTTGCTTCCTGTCTGCCAACCGGTTCTCTATCCATGTCAATAGCCTAACCCTAATACCATGTGCCCTAATTTTGCACACTAATCTCTTGTGTGGGACTTGGTCAAAGGCTTTTTAAAAGTCTAGATATACCACATCCACTGGCTCTCCCTTACCTATTCTACTAATTACATCCTCAAAAAATTCCAAAAGAATAGTCAAGCATGATTTCCCCATCATAAATCCATGCTGACTTTGACCGATCCTGTCACTGCTTTCCAAATGTGCTGCTATAACATCTTTAATAATCAACTCCAGCATCTTCCCCACTACCGATGTATGGCTAACTGGTCTATTATTCCCTGTTTTCTCTCTCCCTCCTTTCTTAAAATGTGGAGTTACATTGGCTACCCTCCAGTCCACAGGAACTGATCCAGAGTCGAGAGAACATTGAAAAATGATCACCAATGCATCCACGATTTCTTGGGCCACCTCCTTGTGTAATCTGGGATGCAGACCATCAGACCCAAAGTCCAATGTCCGCAATGGGGTGGAGGTGAATCGGACAGCACCCTAGCTTATGGAAGGACCGTTCAGAAGCCTGAAAACAGAGGGGAACAAGCAAAATAATGGAAGGGTGTTCCTGAGTCTGGTGGTGGCACTTTCAAGCTTCTGTACTTCTGCCGGACGGGAGCGGGGAGAAGAAGGAATGACCGGGGTGGGACAGGGACAAGTCTTTGATTATGTTGGCTTGCTTTCCCGAGGCAGCGTGAAGTGTAGATGGAGTCGATGGAGGGGAGCGTGGTCTGTGTGATGGACTGGAGAGGTGATGGCCTTTGTGCCGATCTCCCACACTATCCACCACAAATAAGAAAGGTATACGGGTAGTTTCAATGTTCTTAAGTCATGGCAGGTGATGTCCACACCGTCATTCCATCATGGCTGATCTATCCTTTCCCTCTCACCCCATTCTCCTGCCTTCTCCCCATAACCCTGACACCTGCATGAATCACAAACCTGTTAATCTCTGTTTTAAAAAATACCCATCGACTTGGCCTCCGCAGCCTTCTGTGGCAATGAATCCCACAGATTCACCCCTCCCTAGCAAAAGGAATTCCTCCTCATCGACATTCTAATGTACATCCTTTCATTCCGCGGCTGTGCTCTCTAGTCCTAGACTCTCCCACTAGTGGAAACATCCTCTCCACGTCCACTCTATCCAGGCCTTTCACTGTTCGATCAGTTTCAATGAGGTCCCCCATCATCCTTCTAAACTCCAGGCCCAGAGCCGTCAAGGTTTGGAAGGACATGGGCCAAACGCAGGCAGGTGGGACTAGTACAGATGGGGCATGTTGGTTGGCGTGGAGTAGATGGGCTGAAGGGCCAGTTTGCCTGCTGAATGACTACACTGCTCCGGAGTTGGTGGGATAGGGCGGCAGCGGTAGAGTTGCTGCCTGGCAGCGCCAGAGACCCGGGTTCCATCCTGACTACGGGTGCTGTCTGTACGGAGTTTGCACGTTCGCCACATGTGGGTTTTTTCCCTGGGTGCTCCGGTCTCTCCACGCCCAAAGACATACCTACAGGTGTGTAGATTAGTTGGCTTCGGTAAAAATGGTAAATTGTCCCCAGTGTGTAGGATGGTATTAGCTGGTCCAAGGGCCGGTTTCCGTGCTGTATCTCTGAAACAAACCCAAAACTAAAGACGAGGGAGGCTCACCATGTGTTTGACGGCGGAGACTATCTGGGCGAAGATGTCCTTGGCCTCATCCTCCTGCAGCCTGCCCTCGGCACTGATCCTGGTGAAGAGCTCTCCCCCACCCGCATACTCCATCACCAGGTGCAGCCGGGACAGCGTCTCGATCACCTCGTAGAGTCTGATGATGTTGGGGTGGTGCAGACGCTCCATGCTGGCTATCTCCCGCGACAGCAGGCGCTGTGTCTTCTGGTCCAGCTTGGTCTTGTCCAGGATCTTGATGGCCACTTTCTCTGAGGCAGAGGACGGGAAGAATTAGTTCATCGACACGCGCACCGAGGTACAGTGTAAAGCTTTCTGCCGGGTGCTAACCAGTCGGCGTAAAGACTATACATGATGACAATCGAGCTGTCCAAGTTCAAGTTCAAGGTCGCCTTTATTGCCACTCAACCAACTAAGGTGCGGTGAAATTTGAGTCGACAGCGTGCAGATACAGGATCAAGGGAGTAACGTTAAGCAGGAAAGGGGCGGAGAAGATTTACAGAGATGTTGCCAGGACTCGAGGGCCTGAGCTACAGGGAGAGGTTGAGCAGGCTGGGACTCTATTCCTTGGAGTGCAGGAGGATGAGGGGTGATCTTACAGAGGTGTACAAAATCATGAGAGAAATATAGAATAAATGCCAGGATATGTTACCCAGAGTAGTTTAGTTTATAATTTGGTTTAGATTTAATTTATAGTTTAGTTTTTTAGTTTACTTTAGAGTTTAGTTTAGTTGTATCGGGCTCTGGTGAGACCACATCTGGAGTATTGTGCACAGTTTTGGTCTCATTTGAGGAAGGCCATCCTTGTGATTGAGGCAGTGCAGCGTAGGTTCACGAGATTGATCCCTGGGATGGCGGGACTGTCAAATGAAGAAAGATTGAAAAGACTAGGCTTGTATTCACTGGAGTTTAGAAGGATGAGGGGGCATCTTATAGAAACATATAACATTATAAAAGGACTGGACAAGCTAGATGCAGGAAAAATGTTCCCAATGTTGGGCGAATCCAGAACCAGGGGCCAGTCTTCAAATAAAGGGGAGGCCATTTAAAACTGAGGTGAGAAAAAAAAGTTTTCACCCAGAGAGTTGTGAATTTGTGGAATTTCCTGCCACAGAGGGTAGTGGAGGCTAAATCACTGGATGGATTTAAGAGAGTGTTAGATAGAGCTCTAGGGGCTAGTGGAATCAAGGGATATGGGGAGAAGGCAGGCACGGGTTATTGATTGGGGACGATCAGCCACGATCACAATGAATGGCGGTGCTGGCACGAAGGGCCTCCTCCTGCACCTATTTTCTATGTTTCTATAATTTATAATTTAAGTTTGTTTAGAGTTTAGTTTCATTTATAATTTAATTTAGGTTAGAGTGAACTTTACTTTATGGTTTATTTTTGTTTAGTTTATAGTTTAGTTCAGAGCTTAGTTTTGTTTAGTTCAGTTTCGAGCGTAATTCACTTTAGTACCACATTCACGGAGGCATTTGGACAAGGCGAGGGGAAGTGCGGAGGAAGAGGGGCAAGTGCACAGGCATGGGTGGACGAGTGGGTTGGCAGCAAGACTGGATATCAATGATTTGGACGAGGGAATTGAAGGCTGTGTGGCCAAGTGTGCGGATGATACCAAAATAGGTGGAGGGGCAGGTAGTGCAGAGAAAGCAGGGACTCTGCAGAAGGATTTGGACAGGTTGGGAGAGTGGGCAGGGAAGTGCAAGATGGAATATAGTGTAGCAAAGTGTGGAGTCAAGCATTTCGGTAATGGGAATAAAGGCGGAGACTATTTTCTAAATGGGGAGAGAATCCAGAAATTTTGAGTGCTGGTGCTGGATTCCCAAAAAGTTAATCTGCAAGTCAAATCGGTGGTAAAGTAAACAAATGCAACGCTAGCATTTATTTCAAGAGGGCTTGTGTACAAAAACAGGGATGTGATGCTGAGGCTCTATAAGGCGCTGGTCAGGCCGCATTTGGAATATTGTGAACAATTTTGGGCACCATATCTGAGGAAGGATGTGCTGGCTCTGGAGAGGGTCCAGAGGTTTACAAGAATCATCCCAGGAATGAGTGGATTAACATATGATGAGCATTTAAGACAGCACTGGGCCTGTACTCGCTGGAGTTCAGAAGGGTGAGGAGTCCCCTCATTGAAACATGCAGAATAGTGAAAGGCCTGGATAGAGTGGATGTGGAGGGGATGTTTCCACTAGTGGGAGAGTCTCGGACTAGAGCTCATAGGCTCAGAATTAAAGGATGTTCTTTTAGGAAGGAGATGTGAAATGTCTTTAGTCAGAGGGTGGTGAATCTGTGGAATTCTTTGCCACAGAAGGCTGTGGAGGCCAAGTCAGTGGATATTGTTAAGGCAGAGTTTTAGCTGATCTCCTGGTTGCTCAGTACTTCAACCCCCTCCCATTCCCAATCCGACCTTTCTGTCCTGGGCCTCCTGCATTGTCAGAGTGAGGCCCAGCGCAAAGTGGAGGAACAGCACCTCATATTTCACTTGGGTAGCTTACACCCCAGCGGTATGAACATTGACTTCTCTAACTTCAGATATCCCTTGCTTTCCATCTCTCTCCATCCCCTCCCCCTTCCCAGTTCTCCCACTAGTCTCACTGTCTCCGACTGCATTCTATCTCTGTCCCGCCCCCTCCCCTGACATCAGTCTGAAGAAGGGTCTCGACACGAAACGACACCCATTCCTTCTCTCCAGAGATGCTGCCTCACCCGCTGAGTTACTCCAGCATTTTGTGTCTACCTTCGATTTTAACAGCATCTGCAGTTCTTTCTTACATAGATAGATTCTTGATTAGTACGGGTGTCAGAGGTTATGGGGAAGGCAGAATGGGGTTAGATCAGCCACGATCGAATGGCGGAGTAGACCTGACCGGCCGAACGGCCTAATTCTACTCCTATCACTTATGATCAGCGCCCCAGTAATTTCGGAAACAGACCTGTTTTGACCAGCGATCACCCCGTACACTAGTTCTATCCCACACGCTAAGGATGATTTCCAGTAGCCAACTAACCTACAAACCCGCACGTCTTTGGAGTGTGGGAGGAAACCGGAGCACCCGGAGAAAACCCACGTGGTCACAGGGTGAACGTGCAAACTCGGTACTGACAGCACCCATAGTCAGGATCGAACCCGGGTCTCTGGCGTTGTGAGGCAGCAGCTCTACCCGCTGCACCACCATGTTGGGAAAGGGATGGCTTGTGCAAGGACCTGGGACAGAGTGAGGGACGGGTTGGTCCAGTTCCGTGTTCATTAACAGCGATCGGAGCAGAATTAGGCCATTCGGCCCATCAGGTCTGCTCCGCCATTCAAGCATGGCTGATCTATCTCTCCCTCCTGCCTTCTCCCCATACCCCCTGACCCTCGTACTAATCACGAATCTATCTATCTCTGCCTTACAAAATATCGATTGACGGCTTCCACAGCCTTTCTGTGACCTATGCCCTCCGCCCCACTCCCCCCAGGCCCCGGGCTACCTCTGGTCAGCGAGTGAACAGCCAGCTTGACCTGCGAGAAGTTGCCGGCTCCGATCTGCCCCCTCAGCCGGTAGAAGCCGATCCTCTTGCCGAGGGTCACCTCCCTCACCGTCGGCTCATCGTGCGACAGCTGGTGGGTGAGTCTCTCCAGCGGGGTGAGCCTCTGCCGCTGCCCTCCTCCGACCTCTCCCCCCTCCCCCGGCCTCCTGGCCCCCTCCTCCCCCCCTCCCTCCGCCGCCTCCTCCTGCGGCCGCCCTCCTCCTCCGTCCTCGCCGCCCGGGCTGCGGCCCCAGCCGGCGTAGCTCTGGCTCACCACGGCCGTGCCCAGCGCGTAGACCGCCGTCATTGCGCTCCCCCCTTGCTCACCACCTGCTCCCCATCGTCGGGCTGGGGGGAGGAGAGGGTGGGAGGGGGTCTGGGTTTGAATCCCAGTTCACAATGTTTCAAGGGCTAGGTGGGGGAGGGGGGTCCTTGCAGCGCTGCGAATCCTCCACCAACGGCAAAGTCTCAATGGCGATCCAACTCCTCGGGGAGTGCCTGTGGGATCTTGCTGTGCCGATCTTTCTTGACTTGAGATGGGGTGTTGACCAGTCCTCTTGTCCAGCTGGCCGGGATCTCCGACACCTCCTGAGATGGGGAGCAGGAGGAGAAGATGGGACTGGACCCGCTGACAAAGGTCCAGAGATGCAGTGAGGGACAGGTCTTGAATTCAGAGATATCGTGAGACGAGAGGAGGGGAAGTAGCAGTGCTGGTGGTCTCTCTCTCTCTCTCACTCACACACACACACTCTCTGTCTCTCTCACACACACTCTTTCTCTCCCACAGTTTATCTATCTCGCTCACACTCTGTCTCTCTCTCTCTCACTCACTCTGTATGTCTCTCCCCTGCTGGTGGTCTCTCTCTCTCTCTCACACTGTCTCCCTCTCTCTCGCAGTTTATCTTTCTTTCTCTCACTCACACTGTCTGTTTCTCTTCTCTCTCAGTCTCACTCTCTCTTTCTCTCTCACACTCCCCCTCTCTCCCTCACACACACTCCCTCTCTCTCACTCTCTTTTTTTCCCACCCTATCCTACCAGAGGAAGCGTGCCAAATCCCTGTGCCTCAGTAAGAATGCTCCACTGGAATAACGCACAGTTCTAGTCACAATGAGCGTGGTCTCTCTGTCTCTGTCCCCCTCTGGTCCAGCGGGAGTTCTTCTCAGGACCTCGGCCTTGCCGTATGAGAAAGCCCCTCACGCTCGGCCCCTCTCCGCCTCATCTCATCCTGAGGGGAGCCCTCCACCGGGCGGTCAGAAGGCCGGAGCGCCGTTCCCCATCGGTGGTCCTTCCTCGGCTTCTGGGTGCATTTCCCAACCTTGGGAAAGGGGCGTCGAGTTGGAGGCTCCGAGCGGGAATGGGGGGGGTTGAAGGTCTCAGGAGGTCTGATGGTGGTGGTTCTACGACCAAGCCCGTTGTCAGACAAGGAGCGCCCTCTCCCCTCTTCCTGGTTCCACCTCTCTCCTCCTGACCTCGCCCGACTTCCCTCCGGGTCTTCCCAACTCAGGATCTCAGGATAACTCCACCATCACCTCCAACCTCTTCCCAAACCCCTTGCTGATGTTCTGGTGGTAATCCAGGCCTGGATTCAGCTCCTCCGGCAGACTGGAGCTTTGTGGGACCAGGAAGAGGTTGAGTAAGGAGTTTTGGGTGGAGGGTTGGATTGGGTTGGGGTTTGTGGAAGGACAATTGGGATGGGCGGAGGCAGCGTTCTCCTTCTCACTCTCGATCCCACCACCCCTTGCAAACCAGCGAGGGGCAGCCAGGACGCTCTATGCTTCTGAACGTTGGACCAGTCTGTCACCTCCTGCCGCTCCCTGTATCATTCTCCCTCGGTCTCTCTCTCCACCGTTGACCTGCTGGCTCCCGATCCCCAGGCTCAGAAAAGAGTACAACCTTCTGACCTGTGGAAATAGATTGCACAAAAGAAAAACGGACAAATCGTTAAAGGTATAAAATAATAATTTATCCTCATGTTCACGGAGTCTCCACAGCCCTTTTGAGCAGAGAATTGCACAAAATTCACCCCCTCTGGGTGAAGAGATCTCCCCTCAATCCAGAATGGCCAACCCCTTGATCTGAGATGGTGTCCCCTGGGTCTAGACTCCTCAACCAGAGGAGACATTCTCCTTGCACACCTTCCCCTGACGTAACACCTTCCGTATGTTTCAAAGAGATGACTTCTTGTTGTAAACACATACAGGGTGCTGGAGTAACTCAGCGGGTCAGGCAGCATCTCTGGAGAACATGGATAGGTGACGCTTCGGGTCGAGGGCCCTTCTTCAGACTGAAAGTAAGGGTTGGGGATTGAAGAGCTTGAGGCGAGAGATGACCTTCTACAACACTCTCCACGTAAGCCAGCCCCTCCACCCCAAACGTCTTGCCCGACCGCCTCCCAGGTCCGCCCACAAATGACTCCAGGGGAGACGGTGCCTGGTTGGTCCATTGTTGGCTCGGTAAAAGGTGAGATCTCAGGAGAAGCCACCAGGTACAAGATGGTGGTGCGGGCAAGCGTAGGGGGTAGCGAGTCCGGGTTAAAACGTGGAGCGGTGCAGGAATCGCAGAGGGTGTACCAAGCGAGAAAGGGTGTTGCAGCACTCCCGCTCAGAGAGAGGAGGAGAGGAGGCCTGCCTTTGAGGAGATTTCACAGAGGAGCAGGCAAAATGTGCAGGATGGAACTGCAGATGCTGTTCTACAGTGCCCTCCATAACGAAGAGAAGGAATAGGTGACGTTTCGGGTCGAGACCCATCCTCAGATATTCCTTCCTACATGGAATACCTCTCATTGCTCCCTGTTGTCTGACTATAACATATCTATTGTTGCTCCTGTTGTCTCTATACAGTGCCCTCCATAATGTTTGGGACAAAGACCCATCATTTATTTATTTGCCTCTGTGCTCCACAATTTGAGATTTGTAATAGAAAAAAAATCACATGTGGTTAAAGTGCACATTGTCAGATTTTAATAAAGGCCATTTTTATACATTTTGGTTTTTTATACATTTTGGTTTTCTTATAACAAAGTGACCAAAACTGAACACCATATTCTTCCCCAATTTCAGGTAGTCCCTGCTTTATCCTGCCCTGCCCAGCTCTCCCTCAGCCCACTGTCTCCACCTCTTCCTTTCTTCTTCCCGCCCCCCCTCCCCACCTCACATCAGTCCAAAGAAGGGTCTCGACCCAAAACGTCGCCTATTTCCTTCGCTCCATAGATGCTGCCTCACCCGCTGAGTTTGTCCAGCATTTTTATCTACCATATTCTAAATGTGGTCTCACGCACGTCTTGTACAACTGCAACATGACCTCCCAACGTCTATACTCAGTACCCTGACTGATGAAGGCCAATGTGCCTTCTTGACCACCCTGTCCAGCTGGTGAAGCCACGTTGGAGGTTCTGAACTCCATATCTGAAACCTCCGTCCAGCAGCATCTCTGTATTCCACAGCATTTTCTTTCTATTCCTTGCCTCACTAGTTCAGGGAGTAAAAGGCCTGTCCCACTTGGGTGTCATTTGCGCCTCATTTACGCGTCAAGTAGAAAATTGTCCACGCGTCGTGCACGTGGAGGGTGCGTGGGTGACACGCACATAGCGCATGTAGTGGCGCGCGGTATCACGCGGCGCTCCAGGATTTCGTAGTGTACTGAATTCCTCGCACCACCATCTGCGTGATGTATCGCTTACGCATGCTGTGCATTGGCTATGCATGCTGAGCATTGGCTACGCATGCTGACGCAGTGGCTACGCACGCTGACGCATTGGTATCGCACGCTGACGTCCCGACGTCGCACGTGTATCGCGTGGTGACGCATAGTTACGTCACTGTCCGTAAACATGCGACGCCGCGCGACACCCATACGCAGTCGGCCCGGCTTTTACGTGTCATGTAACCTCTAACCTCGTCCACACAGACCTCTACCTGGGTTTCTTGCTAGCCTTTCTTGTTGTTCTTCTGCCTGGCTGGCTGATCTGTAAGTATGAGGGCTGCTGCTAACAGACGTCTCTGCTATTGCTGTAGCAATAAAATCTGTAGTTCTTCCATGATGGTCATGATGCAGAATAGGGAAGCAGTGTATTCTAATGACATCACGTGCACCAGACGGCTGTGCTGACGCATGATGACCCGTGATGTGCGTGCGACCGCCACTACCGGCCTGTCGCGTAAATGACGCCCAAGTGGGACATGCCCTCAACACAGCGGGCAACCTTGAGATTTTTTTCACTGGTCTGTCTGACTCCCTTTGATTCTGCTGATTCTCTTTCCACTCACCTGAACTAAGGGGCGATTCACAGAGGCCAATTCACCTACAAACCCCCGGAGGCTGACACAGGTGGAGCTGCTGCCCTACAGAGCCACGGTTCGATCCCGTCCTCAGATGCTGTCTGTATGGAATTCGTACCTTCTCCCTGTTTCTCCGGGTGCTCCGGTTTCCTCCCGCACTCCGAACACGTACAGATTTGAAAGTTAATTGGCTTCTGTAAATTGTCACCAGTACGGGTCGGTTCAGGAACCTGATGGTTGTCGGGAAATAGTGTAGCTGTTCCTGAACCTGGTGATGTGGGCCTTCAGGCTTCTGTACCTCGGGTTTAGTTTAGTTTGGAGATACAACGCGGAAACAGGCCCTTCGGCCCACCGAGTCTGCACCGACCAGCGATTCCCGCACATTAACACTATCACACTGGCACATTAGCACTTTGTGTCTACCTCTAGTATACTGTGCCCTCCATAATGTTTGGGACAAAGACCCATTTATTAAGATTAAGCTGGACAGTGTCTGCAAAAGATTAGACTTTACTTTAGACTTTGGAGATTCAGGGCAGAAACAGCCCCATTCGGCCCACCGAGTCTGCGCCCAACAGCGATCACCCCGAATACTAGAAATATCCTACATATTAGAGACAATTACATTTTTTTTTTTTAACCAAAGCCAATTAACCTACAAACCTGCGCATCTTTGGAGTGTGGGAGGAAACTAGAGCAACTGGGGAAAACCCATGCAGTCACAGGGGGTAATGTACAAACTCCATAAAGACTGCACCCATAGTCAGGATTGAAATCGGGGCTCTAGCGCTGTAAGGCAGTTACTATACCGCTGCGCCACTGTTCCGACTTACAAGGATGTTGCCAGGAATCGAGGGCCTGAGCTACAGGGCGAGTTTGGGCAGGTTGGGACTTTAAGCGCAAGAGGATGAGGGTGATCTTATAGCGGTGCACAAAATCATGAGAGAAATAGATCTCTCCTGCCAGTGGAAACATACTCTCCACGTCCACTCTATCCAAGCCTTCCATTATTTGGTAGGTTTAAATGAGGTACCCACTCATCCTTCTTATCTCCAGGCTCAGAAGCATCAAATGCTCCTCATATATTAACCCAATCATTCCTGGGATCATTCTTCTAAACCTCCTCTGGACCCTCTCCAATGCCTGCTCATCCCTCCTCAGGTATTGGGCCAAAACTGCTCGCAATATTCCAAATGAGGGCCATTCCCAGTCACGTGTGTGACCAAAAAAAATGAAAAATTGTGGAATGCATCTCTTCTAATTCTGAAAGCATGATGGGTATATTGTTTTATATCAAAGTCACGTGAGTGACTACGTGAAGAGCCCGCCAGTCCACATGTGCGTCAAATACGTCAACGCATGGCGCATGGACTGGCTGGTGGGAACGTCAGTTCCCCCAGCGGTAAGTTTAAAAACCTCTCCGGTAAGTGCAAACTTGCTCTGGGTGTGTTTGGTGTACTTTATTTTTCAACAAGTCTCTAGGTTTGACTATGGAAAAGCCTAGGACTAAACCAAGACGGGCAGCGGTAAAACCGGCAGCAGAAGACTACGGCAGCTCTGGTCTGCTCAGCTGCCTCTGAATTGATTCCAAAAGGGTGCAGCTTGGCAGCCCCGAAGGGAAGAAAAGCCAAAGCTAAAACAATGAGACAAGTCCTGTCGGACGATTCAGGCCAGGAGGATACTGCTCCCACATCCATGTCTGATGTGTTAGGCCGTTTGTCTCAGATGGTGCATCTTATGGAGAAGATGCTGGCACACAATATGCTCCGTGCGAAGGGGAAAAGACACAACCAAAATTAAGTGCACTGGGATGGGGAGCTACTAACACCATCTCTAGTTGCGGTGGCAGATGGAACATGAACGAGTTACCATTTAGTCATAAATATGGTATCAATTACCTGGAAATGCTGGGAGCATTTTATGCCTTGAAGGCTTACTGTGGGAAGCTATATGATGTGCATATTAGACTTCAAATGGATAACTCTACGGCAGTGGCATATATTAATCACATGGGTGGAAACAAATCAGTATCCTGTGATACTTTAGCTAATCTCATTTGGAATTGGCATGTAGACAGGAGCATTTGGATTTCAGCTGCTTACTTGCCGGGTAGAGTTAATAGGGTGGCAGATGCTAGATCTCGTAAATTCATGATGACACTGAATGGATGTTGAATCAAAAAGTATTTAACAACATTATAGCTCGTTATGGAACACCTGATATTGATTTGTTCGCCTCCAGGCTTAATCACCAATGACCAAGATATGTAGCATGGGAGCCAGACCCAGGGGCCGAAGCTATAGATGCATTCTCTATAGACTGGGGGGGGGGGGGTAACAATAGCCCTCCTAGGCCCAGATATCAGGAAGTATGGAATGTTAATATAGTATGAACGCTGCTTCGCAGTTGGGCACCAGTTGGCCCAACTCACCTATAAATTGGTCATGCTCATGGCACTCGTTTCAGCGCAACAAGTTCAGTCGTTACAGAAATTAAAGCTGAATAAGGCAGTTATATCCAATAATAAAGTAAACTTTTATATAGAAGAGCTAATTAAGCAAAGTAGACCAGGTGCACTAGGATTTAAGTTGGAGCTCTTGGCATACCCACCAGATCGCAGATTATTTGTGGTTACATATATAAAATAATACATAAAGGTTACAAAAGACCTTCGAGGCAGCTAACCGGCTGTCTTCGTCAGTCATAAAAACCACATAGAAGGGTAACGGTGCAGACCATTTCTAGATGGATAAGATGCGTATTAGCATTCGCAGGAGTGGACACTGATGTATTTAAATCTCACTCTACCAGGGCTGCAGCCACGTCGGCAGCGAGAAATATGAAAGTTCCGCTGGATCACATCCGTGCGACAGCAGGATGGGCGAATGAGCGAACTTTTCAGACATTTTATAAAAAATCAATTACCAGGCCTGTTAATTAAATCAACTGTTTATCCCTGATGTGAAGTGACTATTTTTTCCATTAAAGTATGGACATGTTTGAAAGTTAACATCATGTTTCAATGAAGTATGTTTCTTCAGCCATGTTTGGTCAACTGGAGCAGTGTGTCTGCATGGAGACTGGTTCACTGCATGAAACCACAGAGCTTTGAAGTCTTCATGTAGTCACTCACGTAGTCACATATAAAATAGAAAGATTAAACGAGAACTTACCGTTTGAAGTTTGATCTTTATTTTATGAGAAGTTGAAGTGAGGGAATACGTGGCCTCCACTCCCAACCCTACTTCTCATAAAGATCATTCGGTAGTTCTAAGTTCGTTAATCTTCCTATAAACAGCAACTATTCCGTGGTTTCATACAGCTGCTCTAAAGTTTGACGCGCATGCGGACTGGTGGGCTCTTCACGTATGCCCTCCTAACTACCGATTTGTCTTGCAAATTAATTTTTTGGATTCCTGGGCATATTTTGGAAAATTTGGAATTTTGGAATTCCTGGGTGTGCATATCTTTGAAGATCTTTCCTGGTCTTTCCTGGTCCGAGAACACCGATGCAATTATTAAGAAAGCACATCAGTGCCTCTACTTCCTGAGAAAATTACGGAGAGTCGGTATGTCAAGGAGGACTCTCTCTAACTTCTACAGTTGCACAGTAGAGCGCATGCTGACCGGTTGCATCGTGGCTTGGTTCGGCAACTTGAGCGCCCTGGAGCGGAAAAGACTACAAAAAGTAGTAAACACTGCCCAGTCCATCATCGGCTCTGACCTCCCTTCCATCGAGGGGATCTATCGCAGTCGCTGCCTCAAAGGCTGGCAGCATCATCAAGGACCCACACCATCCTGGCCACACACTCATTTCCCCGCTACCTTCAGGTAGAAGGTACAGGAGCCTGAATACTGCAATGACCAGGTTCAGAAATAGCCCCTTCCCCACAGCCATCAGGCTATTAAACTCGGCTCGGACAAAACTCTGAACATTAATAGCCCATTAACTGTTTATTTGCACTTTATCAGTTTATTTATTCATGTGTGTATATATTTATATAATGTTACATGGACACACTGATCTGTTCTGTATTCATGCCTACTATGTTCTGTTGTGCTGAAGCAAAACAAGAATTTAATTGTCCTATCAGGGATATATGACAATAAACTCTTGAATCTTGACTTTTGAATCACTCCCAAGTCCCTTTGCACCTCCGATTTCTGAATCCTCTCGACAATAAGAAAATAGTCTATGCCCTTGACCCTGCTACCAAAGTGCATGATTGTACACCTCGCTATGCTGTATTCCATCTGCCACTTCCAAGCCAACTCTCTCAACCCAAGGTAACTCGGGAAAAATGTGTAGGAAAGAACTACAGATGTTGGTTTACACCGAAGATAGACTCAGAATGCTGGAGTAACTCAGCGGGACAGGCAGCATCTTTGGAAAGAAGGAATAGGTGTCATTTCGGGTCGAGACCCTTCTTCAGACACAGGTCTCAAGAAGGGTGTTGACCCGAAACCTCACCTAGAGATGCCGCCCGTCCCGCTGAGTTACTCCAGCATTCTGTGTCTATCCGGTTTTCACCAAGGAGAAGGACAATGAGAACAGTGGCACTCAAGAGCAGATTGAGATCTAGAATGAGGTGTTGTTCGGTCTCTCGAGGAGCATTAAGGTAGATACATCTCCAGGGCTGATATAGGATAGGTAGCAAGGTGGCACAGCAGTAGAGCTGCTGCCTTACAGCACCGGACACCCTCGTTCCATCCTGACTTGGGGTACTGTCTGTACGGAGTTTGCACGTTCTCCCCGTGACAGCGGTGGTTTTCTCCAGGAGCTACAGTTTCCTCCCACACTCCAAAGACATGCGGGTTTGTAGGTTAATTGGCTTCGGAATAATGGTAAAATTGTTCCATTCTTGCTATTGAGGGAGTGCAGTGTAGGTTTACAAGGTTAATTCCCGGGATGGCAGTACTGTAATATGCTGAGAGAATGGAGCGGCTGGGCTTGTACACTCTGGGGTTTAGAAGGATGAGAGGATATCTCATTGAAACATATAAGATTGTTAGGGGTTTGGACACAGTAGAGGCAGGAAACATGTTCCCGATGTTGGGGGAGTCCAGAACCAGGGGCCATAGTTTAAGAATAAGGCGTAAGCCATTTAGAACCGAGATGAGGAAACACTTTTTCTCACAGAGAGTTGCGAGTCTGTGGAATTCTCTGCATCAGAGGGTGGTGGAGGCCGGTTCTAGGGCTAGTGTAAAGGGTGATCGCTGGTCGGTGCAGACTCGGTGGGTGGAAGGGCCTGTTTCCACATTGTATAGAGTCATACAGCATGGAAACAGGTCCTTCGGCCCAACTTGCCCTCATCAGCCAACATGTCGCGAGAGAACAAAGAAGGGATTGAACTTTTTTTCGCCTTCAGTCACAGTGAGGAATGTGGAGGAGTCACTGTGGTGGATGTTTATGTTAAAATGTATTTTGTGTGTTCTGTTGCTTTTTGTTGGTATGACTGTATGGCAAATCAAATTCCTCATATGTTGTAAAACATACTTGGCTAATAAAATGATTCTGATTCTGATTGTGATTAGCTCAGATCGCCGAGTCCTGGCAACATCCTCGTAAACACTAAAGTCTAAAGGAACGATCCCAGAGGCAACACAGGAGATGAATCTCCTAACGTGCAAAAGATCAGATTAGTCTGGATTAACCTCCATCTGCCATTTCTCCGCCCCTATCTCCAACTGATCGTTAAGTTGATCTCCAGTGAAAAGCTTTGTTTTGCACGCTATCCAAACAGACCAGATAACACGTGGCGGAAGGAACTGCAGATGCTGGTTTAAATCAAAGGTAGAAGGGGGAGTCCAGAACCATGGGCCACAGTTTCAGAATAAAGGGTAGGCCATTTAGAACGGAGGCAAGGAAACACTTTTTCACACAGAGAGTTGTGAGTCTGCGGAATTCTCTGCCTCAGAGGGCGGTGGTTCTCTGGATGCTTTCAAGAGAGAGCTAGATAGGGCGCTTGAAGATAGTGGAGTCAGGGGATGTGGGGAGAAGGCAGAAACGGGGTACTGATTGGGGATGATCAGCCATGATCACATTGAATGGCGGTGCTGGCTCGAAGGGCTGAATGGCCTACTCCTGCACCTATTTTCTATTGTCTATTGACACAAAATGCTGGAGTAACTCAGTGGGACAGGCAGTATCTCTGGAGAGAAGGAACAGGTGACGTATCGGGTAAAGACCCTTCTTCAGACATGTTTACACTGTACATAGACATCATTGTCAAACTTAAGTCCAATAGGTAGAACAAAGGGGAAGATACAGAGTGCAGAATATAGTTCTCAGCATTGTAGCGCATCAGTTCCAGAGACAAAGTCCAATGTCCGCAATGGGGTAGAGGTGAATCGGACAGCACCCTAGCTTATGGAAGGACCATTCAGAAGCCTGATAACAGCGGGAAGAAGCTGTTCCTGAGTCTGGTGGTGCGCGCTTTCAAGCTTCTGTACCTTCTGACGGGAGCGGGGAGAAGAAGGAAAGACGGGGGTGGGATTGCACGATCTCCAAACTAAACTAAACTTAGACAGGCTTGTGGTGTTATTCTGGCTGAAGGTCAGTGAGCAGTGGAGCTCTGCAAGGATTCATGATGGGACACAGGCTTTAGACTTTGGAGATACGGTGCAGAAACAGGCCCTTCGGCCCATCGGGTCCACGCTGACCAGCAATCGTCCCGTACACTAGCAGTACCCTGCACACGCTAGGAACAATTTACAGTTCACAAAGGCCGATTAACCTCCAAACCCGCACGTCTTTGGAGTGTGGGAAGAAACCGGAGCACCCAGAGGAAACCCACACGGTCACGGGGAGAACGTACATACTCCGTAGAGACAGCATCTGTCGCCAGGATTGAACCCAGATCACTGCCCAGCACGGCAGCGGGAGCCTCACCTCACCTCACACCACGTAATGAGTGACCTCGGGGCCTGGGAGCATCTGCAGGGGATTCAGTGCCTCCGAGAGGTGAAGGAACCAGTGCGGTCGGCTAGGTAACTGTTAGTAATCCTCACACTCGCACGCAGTCTCCCACAGCATGGGGGGGGGGGGGGAGAGAGGAGAGAGGGAGAGAGAGGAGGGAGAGAGATAGAGAGAGGGGAGAGAGATAGAGAGAGGGGGGAGATAGAGAGAGAGGGGAGATAGAGAGAGAGGGGAGATAGTGAGAGAAGGGGGGAGAGGGATATAGAGAGAGGGGGAAGAGAGAGAGGGGGGAGAGAGAGAGAGAGGTGGGGAGTGAGAGAGAGGGGGGGAGTGAGAGAGAGGGGGGGAGTGAGAGAGAGGGGGGGAGTGAGAGAGAGGGGGGTGAGAGAGAGGGGGGTGAGAGAGAGGGGGGGGAGAGAGGGGGGGAGAGAGAGGGGGGGGAGAGAGGGGGGGGGAGGAGTGAGAGAGGGGGGGAGAGAGAGGGGGGGAGGAGAGAGAGAGGGAAGTAGGCGGGAGGGAGTTTGGAGAAGAGAAGGGCTGAGAGATGCAGAAGGGCAGAAGGCAGAGAGGGAGAGAGAGAGAGAAAGAGCAGCAGGGAAAAGGAGAGAGGGCAGAGATTTTGTGGAGAAAAGCTGTAGTAACTCAGCGGGACAGGCAGCATCTCTGGAGAGAAGGAATGACGATGTTGAGGGTCGAGACCCTTCTTCAGACCCCGGAGATTATTTGGATGTGTGTTACCAGGGTGCGGACTAGCTTATGAAGAAAGTTTTTAAAGCAACTCAGCTGTTCAGGCAATATCTCTGAGAACATGGATAGGTGAAGTTTCAGGTCAAGACCCTTCACCAATCTCAACCTGAAATATCACCTATCCATGATCTTCAGAGATGTATTCAAGAGAGAGTTAGATTTAAATCTTAGGGCTAACGGAATCAAGGAAACGGGGTACTGATTTTGGATGATCAGCCATGATCATATTGAATGGCGGTGCTGGCTCGAAGGGCCGAATGGCCTACTCCTGCACCTATTTTCTAGGTTTCTATGCTGCCTGACCTGCTGAGTTACTCCAGCACTTTGTTCAGAATTAGGCCAAGTCTACTCTGCCATTCAATCATGGCTGATCTATCTCTCCCTCTCAACCCCATTCTCCTGCCTTCTCCCCCGTAACCCCTGACACCCGTACTAATCAAGAACCTGTCAATCTCCGCAAAAATATCCATTGACTTGGCCTCCACAGATGCACCATGTTCTGACTAAAGAAATTTCTCCTCATCTCCTTTTTAAAGGTACGTCCTTTTATTCTGAGGCTGCGCCCTCTGGTCCTAGACTCTCCCACTAGTGGAAAGTCAAAACTAGTGTGTCGGGTTTTTTTTTGTAAACCAGCATCTGCAGTTCCTTATGTCTCCAATATCAATACCATCTTAACCAACACAAAACAGCTCAGATAGATATGTGAGAAAGAACTGTAGATGCTGGATAAAATTGAAGGTAGACACAAAATGCTGGAGTAACTCAGCGCGTGAGGCAGCGTTTATGGAGAGAAGGAATGGGTGACATTGAGCCTGAAGAAGGGTCTCGACCCGAAACGTCACCCATTCCTTCTCTCCATAGATGCTGCCTCACCCGCTGAGTTACTCCAGCATTTTGCGTCTAGCTCAGATAAATATCTTGGTCAGCATGAATGAGTCGGGCCAAAGGGCCTGTTTCCATGGTGTACAACTCAATAACTCTAAACTTTTTTTTAAGAAGGAACTGCAGATGTTGGAAAATCGAAGGTAGACAAAAGTGCTGGAGAAACTCAGCGGGTGCAGCAGCACCTATGGAGCAAAGGAAATAGGCAACGTTTTGGGCTGAAACCCTCCTTCAGACTTTGTCCCATTTCCGAAGAGATGCCATACTCCCCGAGCTACACTAATGGCTCAACCTGGAGGATATTCATATTTAGATGAGTCAATTAGTGAATTCTCTGGAGCTGGGGACTGATAGAAGACACCAGTAACTCCAAGTGTAAACAACATCTGCAACTGAATGTAACCCATCGCAAGAGTTTCTCTTCAAAGCTCCTCTCATTTTATTATTCAGGATGCGCTACCTGAATTTCTTTGAAGGGAAAAACATAAAAGCAATTGAAGATTACATTAATGAAATAAACCAGCACAAATCTAACAAAAGGGACAGGCAAAGGTTCACATGTCCCCTCACCAACCTCATCTACTATCTCTGGTGTTCTCCTGTATATCGGCGAGACCAAATGTAGACACTTTGCAGGAAGGATGTGGAGTCTGTGGAGGCCATGTCAATGGATATTTTTTAGGCAGAGATAAATAGATTCTTGGGGTGGGAGATTGCAACCTTCACGTGGTCAGCCCTGTTTCGACGAGTGCAATCAACCCCGGCATGCACAATCAACTAAGATCAAATAGAACAAGTTGACCTGCAACTTTAGGCTGTGCACGCAGTACGCAGGAAGAAGAAGATAGATTGTTGATTCGTACAGGTGTCGGGAGTTATGGGGAGAAGGCCGGAGAATGGAGTTAAGGGCCTGTCCCACTGTACGAGGTAATTCAAGAGCTCTCCCGAGTTTAAAAAAAAAAAAAATCAAACTCATGGAAACACGTAGAATGTACGTAGCAGGTACGTCGGAGCTCAGGACGTCTCTTAGCGGCTCGTAACGCTAACGACAGGTACTCGGGAAACGCGGTAAGCTCGTGAAGATTTTTCAACATGTTGAACCGCGGCTATTACCGTAATTCTCCGAGTTCGAATCAGGGGAAACTCGGGAGAACTCTTGAATTAGCTCGTATAGTGGGACAGGTAGAGGGAGAGATAGATCAGCCATGGCTGAATGGCGGAATAGACTTGATGGGCCGAATGGCCTAAGTCTACTTCTATCACTTATGACCTTACATTACAGGTGAACACAAAGTGCTGGAGTAACTCAGTGGGCCAGGCAGCATCTCTGGAGAAAAGGATGGGTGACTTTTTCTTTATTCTCCGAAGATGCTGCCTGACCCGCTGAGTTACTCCTGTACTTTGTGTCTATCTTTGGTATTAGCAGAATGATTCCTGGATTCGAGGAGAGGTTGAACGGACTTGGATTGTTTTCTATGGAACGCAAGAGATTAAGGGAAAACCTGGTATATAATATTACGAGCGGCTTTCAGACTGAAGATAGGTCACAACCCAAAACATCACCAATCCACCCCTCCACAGGTGCTGCCTAACCCATAAGTTACTCAAGTACTTTTAATTTAGTACTGCGTTTTAATTTAGGAGGCGGTTAGATGGGACTTTTTTATTTGTAGTGTAAGATGTTGAGGGGTGATATTATTGACGTGTAAGATCATGAGAGGCATGGACAAAATGCACACTCACAGTCTTTTTCCCCAAGGTGCGGGATTCTAAAACTAGAGAGCTCAAGCTTAAGGTGAGAGGGGAGAGATTTAACAGGGAGCTCAGGGAAAACCTTTCCCTCCGTGGGTAATCCGTAACTGGAATGAGTTGCCAGAGGAAGCTGTAGCAATGGATATAATTATGACTTCTAAAAGAGATTTGGACAGATGTATGGACAGGAAGGGTTTCGAGGGATACGGGCCAAATGCAGGCAAATAGAACTAGCCCATAATTCCAACTTGGTCAGCATGGACAAGGTGGGCCGAAAGGCCTGTTTTCGGTGCTTTACAGCACTATGACTATGAGGATGGATGATATGACAGAAATGTATAAATATTAGTTAGGCCATTATAGCTGGAGTACTGTGTGCAGTTCTGGTCATCGCACTAGAGGGATAATGTACAAGAGGATATTTTTCAAGCGGACATTGACAGGTTCATGATTAGTACGGGCGTCAGGGGTTACGGGGAGAAGGCAGGAGAATGGGGTTGAGAGGGAAAGATAGTTCTGCCATGATTTGGGTGGCACGATGACACAGCGGTGGAGTTGCTGCCTCACAGCAACAGGGACCCAGGTTCGAGCCTGACTACGGGTGCAGTCTGTACAGAGTTCGGGCATTCTTCCCCTGACTGCGTGGGTTTTCTCCGGGTGCTCCGGTTGCCTCCCACACTCCAAAGGCGTGTAGGTTTGTAGCTTCTGTACATTGTCCCTAGTGTGAGGGTAGGGCCAGTGTATGGGGTGATCGCTGGGCTGTGCGGACTCGGTGGGCACACGCTGTTTCTCTCTAAAAAAAAACAATTGGATGGCGGAGTGGACTCGATGGGCCGAATGGCCTGATTCTGCTCCTATGGCATGGTGTGGCCTGGATCGGAGAGGTTGGGCCCGTTTTCCCTTTGGCTGGGGAGCCTGAGGATAGGGAGGGGGACCGGATGGAGGTGGGCAAAATTACATAGGGTGTAGACAGAGTGTCTAACAAGAGCAATCTCTTCAGCAGAGATGGCTGCAACCAGAGGGCAAGGAAGGATGGGAGATTTAGAGGGGGCTTCAGGGAGAGTCTTTCCCTTGAGGGTAATTGGGATGTGGAAGGCACAGCCTGAGCGATGGTGGAGGCAGACACTCTCACAATGATTAAGACTTCACTGGACAAGCACTGAGATTACCAAGGTTTCATAATGTCCACCAAACCCTTTCACTAGAACACACCCCATACACAACATACTGAAGAAGGGTCTCTGCCCAAAACGTCGCCCATCCCTTCTCTCTAGAGATGCTGCCTCACCTGCTGAGTTACTCCAGCCCATACACACTATATCTCACCCAATGGATCAGACTCCATTAACCCTTCAATAGATCATACCCCATACGCCGTCCATTCCAGCCTTTCCACAGTCTATTAACCCGTTCACATCTCACACACCATTAACCCTTCAATCGATCACATCCAAATGTAATCTATTAACCCCAGTAAATCCCATCCCATACACAATCTATAACTCCTCCATCAGCACACAACCCATATATGGTTGATAAACCCTTCAATAGATTACACCCACCCCTTCCACATCTCTCGCACAATCTATAAACAATATAGACTACAGACAATAGGTGCAGGAGCAGGCCCTTCGGCCCTTCGATATGATCATGGCTGATCATCCTCAATCAGTACCCCGTTCCTGCCTTCTCCCGATATCCCCCGACTCTGCCATCTTTAAGAGCCCCATCTTACTCTCTTGAAAGTATCCGGAGAACCGGCCTCCACCGCCCTTTGAGGCAGAGAATTCCACAAACTCACCACTCTCTGTGAGAAAAAGTGTTTCCTCGTCTCCGTTCTAAATGGCTTACTCCTTATTCTTAAACTGTGGCCCCTGGTTCTGGACTACCCGAACATCGGGAACATGTTTCCTGCCTCTAGCGAGTCCAAACCCTTAACAATCTTATATGTCTCAATAAGATTCCCTCTCATCCTTCTAAACTCCAGAGTGTACAAGCCCAGCCATTCCATTCTCTCAGCAAATGACAGTCTCGTCATTCCGGGAATTAACCTTGTAAACCTACGCTGCACTCCCTCAATAGCAAGAATGTCCTTCCTCAAATTAGGGGACCAAAACTGCAAACAATACTCCAGGTGTGGTCTCACTAGGGCTCTGTACAATTGCAGAAGGACCTCTTTGCTCCTGTACTCGATTCCTCTTGTTATAAAGGCCAATATGCCATTCGCTTTCTTCACTGCCTGCTGTACCTGCATGCTTACTTTCATAGACTGATGAACGAGGACCCCCAGATCCCGTTGTACTCCCCTTCATTAAATAACACCCCGTACACAGCTCATCATTCCCTCCAGTAGACCATATCCCAGACTTGGTTTATTAACCCTTTACAAGATCACACATCATACACAGTCTATTAACCCTTCAATAAATCACAACCCATGCACATCAATTAAGCTCTTCAACAGATCACACCCCACGGATCACACCCCATTAACCTTTGAATAGATCACAATCCATCACAGTCGGCTTACCCTTCAATACATCACACCCCACACGCTGCCGGTGAAGCCTTCATTAGATCTCACACTTACACACAGTCAATTAACCGGTTCATAGATCACACAGTCCATACCCCCTTCAATAGATCCCATGCACCGTCTACTAACCCTTCGATTGACTGCGCCTTACACATAATCCTTGCTTTAACCCTCCTCGCCCTCGCCCCCGCCGACCCAATGCAGCGGAAGGTTGGGTTGCCCGCGCCCGCCTCACCTGCCGGCTGCCCGCGGCCGATGCACCAGCTCCCCCGCTGCTCCGGGCTCCGCTGCCCGGCTCCAAGCTCCGCTGCTCCGGGTCTCCGCTGCCCGGCTCCGCGCTCTGGTCTCCGCTGCCCGGCTCCGGGCTCTGGTCTCCGGGCTCTGGTCTCCGGGCTCTGGTCTCCGGGCTCCGGTCTCAGGGCTCGGCCGGGGGGCGGACTCTGGGCGGCAGCTCCGCCAATCGCAGCGGGAGCAGTGTTGCTGCCCGTCGCTGCGCGACCGCCACTCGCACTCTCTCACACCTCCCTGCAGGGCTGCATTGGAGGAAAGAGAATGCATTGTTCCCTGTGAGGCTGTATTGCTCCCTGCGAGGCTGCATTGGAGAGGGGAGAGGATGCATTGCTCCCTGCGAGCCTGCATTGGAGGACAGAGAATGCATTGTTCCCTGTGAGGCTGCATTGGAGGAAGGAGAATGCATTTTTCCCTGCGAGGCTGCATTGGAGGGGGAGATAATGCATTGCTCCCTGCTAGGCTGTATTGCTACATGCGAGGCGGCACTGGAGGGGAGGATGCATTGAAGGGATGGCTGCATTGCTCCTGCGAGGCTGCACTGGAGGGGAGGTTGCATTGCTCCCTGCGAGGCTGCATTGCTCCCTGCGACGCTGCATTGCTCCCTGCGACGCTGCATTGAAGGGGGTGCATTGCTTCCTGTGAGGCTGCATTGCTCTCTGTGAGGATACATTGGAGGGGGTGGCTGCATTGTTCCCTGCGAGGCTGCATTGGAGGGAGAGGCTGCATTGCCTCCTGCGAGGCTACATTGGAGGGAGAGGCTGCATTGATCTCTATGAGGCTGCATTAGAAACATAAAAAATGGGTGCAGGAGTAGGCCATTCGGCCCTTCGTGCCAGCACTGCCGTTCAATATGACCATGACTGATCATCCAAAATCAGTACCCCGTTCCTGCTTTTTCTCCCATATCCTTTGATTCTATTAGCCCTAAGAGCTATCTCTCTCTTGAATACATCCAGTAAATTGGCCTCCACTACCTTCTGTGGCAGAGAATTCCACAGATTCACAACTCTCTGGGTGAAAAAGTTCATCCTCATCTCAGTCATAAATGGCCTACCGCTGATTCTTAGAAACATAGAAATTAGGTGCAGGAGGAGGCCATTCGGCCCTTCGAGCCAGCAGTGCCATTCATTGTGATCATGGCTGATCGTCCCCTATCAATAACCCGTGCCTGCCTTCTCCCCATATCCCTTGACTCCACTAGCCCCTAGAGCTCTATCTAACTCTCTCTTAAATCCATCCAGTGATTTGGCCTCCACTGCCCTCTGTGGCAGGGAATTCCATAAATTCACAACTCTCTGGGAGAAAACGTTTTTTCTCACCTCAGTCTTAAATGGCCTCCCCTTTATTCTAAGACTGTGGCCCATGATTCTGGACTCGCCCAACATTGGGAACATTTTTCCTGCATCTAGCTTGTCCAGTCCTTTTATAATGTTTCTATAAGATTCCCCCTCATCCTTCTAAACTCCAGTGAATACAAGCCTAGTCTTTTCAATCTTTCCTCATATGACAGTCCCACCATCCCAGGAATCAATCTCGTGAACCCGGCAACCTCTTCTTCACAGTTCACACTGCCACCCAGCTTTGTGTCATCCGCAAACTTGCTAGTGTTGCTACTAATTCCCTCTTCCAAATCATTAATATATATGGTAAACAGTTGCGGCCCCAATGCCGAGCCTTGCGGCACTCCACTCACCATTGCCTGCCATTCTGAAAAGGACCCGTTTACTCCTACTCTTTGCTTCCGGTCTGCCAACCACTTTTCTATCCATGTCAACACCCTACCCCCAATACCACGTGCTCTAATTTTAGTCACCAGTCTCCCGTGCGGGACCTTAACAAAGGCTTTCTGAAAGTCTAGATGCACTACATCCACTGGCACCCCTTCATCCATTTTACTTGTCACATCCTCAAAAAATTCCAGAAGATTAGTCAAGCATGATTTCCCTTTCATAAATCCATGTTGACTTGGACTAATCCTTTTACTGCTATCCAAATGCCCTATTATTACCTCTTTAATAATTGACTCCAGCATCTTTCCCACCACCGAAGTCAGGCTAACTAAATCTTAATCTGTGACCCCTGGTTCTGAACTCCCCCAACATCGGGAACATTTTTCCTGCATCTAGCTTGTCCAATCCCTTAAGAATATTATATGTTTCTATAAGATCCCCTCTGATCCTTCTACATTTCCGTGAATACATGCCCAGTCGACCCATTCTTTCATCATATGTCAGTCCAGCCATCTCGGGAATTAACCTGGTGAACCTACGCTGCACTCACTCAATAGCAAGAATGTCCTTCCTCAAACTGCACACAATACTCCAGATGCGGTCTCACCAGGGCCCTGCAGTAGGACCTCCTTGCTGCCATACTCAACTCATCTCGATATGAAGGCCAACATGCCATTAGCTTTCTTCACTGCCTGCTCTACCTGCGTGCTTACTTTCAGTGACTGATGTACAAGCACACCCAGGTCTCGTTGCACCTCCCCTTTTCCTAATCTGATACCATTCAGATAATAATCTGTCTTCCTGTTCTTGCCACCAAAGTGGATAACCTCACATTTATCCACATTATACTGCATCTACCATGCATCTGCCACTCACTCAACTTATCTAAGTCACCCTGCAGCCTCAAAGCATCTTCCTCGCAGCTCACATTGCTATCCAGCTTTGTGTCATCCACAAACTTGGAGATTTTACATTTAATTCCTTCATCTAAATCGTTAATATATATTGTAAATAACTGGGGTCCCAGCACAGAGCCTTGCGGCACCCAACTAGTCACTGCCTGCCATTCTGAAAAGTACCCATTAATTCCTACTCTTAGCTTCCTGTCTGCCAACCAGTTCTCTATCCATGTCAATACCCTACCCCCAATACCATGTGCTCTAATTTTGAACACTAATCTCTTGTGTGGGACCTTGTCAAAGACGTTTTGAAAGTTCAGATACATCACATCCACTGGCCCTCCCTTATCCATTCTACTAGTTACATCCTCAAAACATTCCAGATGATCAGTCAAGCATGATTTAACTTTCATAAATCCATGCTGACTTTGACCAATCCTGTCCCTGCTTTCCAAATGCGCTGCTATAACATCTTTAATAGTCAACTCAAGCATCTTCCCATCTACTGATGTAAGGCTGACGTCTATAATTCCCTGTTTTCTCTCTCCCTCCTTTCTTAAAAAGTGGAGTTATATTGTCTACCCTCCAGTCCACGGGAACTGATCCAGAGTCAAGAGAACATTGGATCACCAATGCATCCATGATTTCTATCATTGTTCTGGGAGGCAGGAGTGAATTGCTCCCTGCGAGGCTGCATTGCTCCCTGCGAGGCTGCATTGCTCCCTGCGAGGTGGCATTGCCCTGGGAGGAGGCAGTGCATTGCCACAGCGCCCGACACGTTCCAGCAAAGGAAGGAACTGCAGATGCTGGTTTACACCAAAGATAGACACAAAACGCTGGAGTAACTCAGCGGGACAGGCAGCATCTCTGGAGGAAAAGCAATAGGTGACATTTTGGGTCGAGACCCTTCTTCAGACTGAGAGTTATGTTCATAAGTGATAGAAGCAGAATTAGGCCATTTGGCCCATCAAGTCTGCTCCACCATTCAATCATGGCAGATCTATCTCTATCTCCGAACCCTAATTGCACAATCCAATTGGCTGAGAGAGTGATGATAACATTGGAAACACCCAGATTTATACCCCACCCCCCTTAATTGACCCCATCTGAGGTGGTTGAAATATCTGGAGTAACATCCTGAAGATACAAGATGTTTGTTTCCTGATACACGATCTCAACTCTTTTTTAAAAATTATTATTATTTTTTTAATTAGAAGCAAGTACATAATAAGAACATTTCATGTATATCAGTCATACATTGCTAATATTATCAATTATTTAATAACTCTGCTTCTATATTTTTTTATATAGATAGAAAATAATAAAGAAAGAGAAAAAAAAGCATGATAAAGAAGAATGAAATAATTTACTAATAATACAACATTGGAGATAGGTTCGAAAAGTATTAAGTATAACTTTTCTTCTAATCCTGAGTTCGAGCTTCAATCAGTTTTCCGTGCTGAACCATTCTACCCCTTCAAATAGTCAAAAAATAGAGACCATATTCTGACAAAAAGTTCTTGTTTGTCCATTAAGACAAAGTCTAGTTCTTTCCAAATGTAAGGTCTCCGACATTTCCATAATCCACATTTTAATTGTGGGGGTTATAGGGCCTTTCCAAAATTTTAATATTCATTTTTTCCCAGTTATTATACTATAGTCGAGAAAGTTTATTTGGCTTGTAGTAAGTGTTAGGCTTTGTTCTGATATTCCTAATATTATTAGTTTTGAGTCGGGATCCAATTGGGTATTGACATCTTCCGAAATTATCTTAAACATTTCCGTCCAAAAGTGTTTAATTTTTATACAATTTACAAATGTGTGAGTTGTTAGCCTCTAAATGCTGACATTTTTCGCAAATAGGAGATATATGTGGGAAGATTCTATTTAATTTCGTTTTTGAGTAATGTAACCTGTGTCTGGCATTTAACGAGCATTGATGTATATGTTGTATATGTTGTAAGCTTTCGTCCCAAATATCTTTCATTATTGGTTGCCCTAGTTCATTTTCCCATGTTTGCCTATATAATTCCGTCGGTGGTGCCTCACTATCTAATAGGATATTATAGATATGAGATATTAATTTATCTGTATTAGGATGTTTATTCAAACATTCATTAAGAGCTTCTGGATCTCTAGTTCTGCAGTCCTGTGTATTTGATTTAACATAATCTCTAAGTTGTAAATATCTGAAGTAGTCATTTGAGTGGTTTATTGTAACACCTGAAATGAAAGAAAGGTACCTTTCCTATAGAGATGACCCATCTTTTTAATTCCATGATTTTTCCATTGTAAAAAACCTTTATTCAACATTGAAGGTTTAAATGCAGGGTTGTTTACAATGGGAAGAAAGAGTGATAGATTATCCAATTTTGAAATCTGTTTTAATTGTTTCCAAATTTGTATACCGCTGTTTATTATAGGGTTTTCACTATAGGTTTTTTTGTTCAATTTTGTGGTAGCAAACAGAATCGAGCCAATTTCAAAGGGTAAACAGTCTTCCTTTTCCTTTTCCATCTTTAACCAGTCTGGTTGCTGTTCCATTTCTTCCAACCAAAAGTTCATATTTTTTATGTTAACTGCCCAGAAATAAAACACAAAGTTCGATAAAGCTAAACCTCCATTTGTCTTTGATTTACATAAATGTTTTTTTGTTTATTCGGTGATTCTTATAATCCCAGATAAAATTAGTGACAATGGATTCCACCTTTTAAAAAAAAATTTTTGGAAGAAATATCGGGATTGATTGAAAGAGGTACAGTAATTGCGGTAGAAAAATCATTTTTATGGCAATAATTCTACCAAACATTGAGATAGGGAGTTTTTTCTAATACTGAATATTCTTATGTAATTTATTCAGTAAAGGTGGGAAGTTTAATTTAAATAAAGAATATGTCTTATATGTCTTAGTTACATAGATTCCTAGATATTTACATTTTACTTCGGAGTCACGTGAGTGACCATGAAGACCCCGCCAGCACGCATGCACGACATATCGTCGACCGCATGCGAAGCGACAGGCAGGGAGGAGGGTCGCTCCTCCACTGGAACGGACCTGCAGGTAAGTTAAACTAACCTGCCGTCGGTTTTTCATCCAGGGACTCTGTGTGACAGAGTACTCCACAGGCCGCTTCGAGACTGACTGTGGACCGCGAGATGCAGGCAGTCAGCGTCGGCAGCAACAGACCGGAGTCGGGCAAGCCCGTTGACCCAGGAGGGTCCGGGCTCACAGACTGGTCAGTTGTAGCAGCAGCCCGACTCAACACCGCAGCCCGTAGGATCACCGCGGACTGACGGCTTGAATACACCGGGAAGTTGGGCAGCCCGTTGACCCAGCAGGGTCCGGGCTTACAGACTCGCCGTTCGCAGGTAGCGACGGCAGAGTGGCAGCCCAACTCAACACCGCAGCCCCCAGGATCACCGCGGACTGACGGCAACGCTACCCGGAGGTCGGGCAAGCCCGTTGACCCAGGAGAGTCCGGGCTTGGAGACTGCCAACCACGGGTAGCGAAGGCAGAGCAGGAGCTCCGACTCAAAGCCGCAGGCCGCAGGAATACCGCGGACTGACGGCAACGCTACCCGGTAGAGGTAGCGAAGACAGAGCCGGGGCCCCGACTCACAACATAGGCGGGAGACTTGCTGTTAGCGGCAGTCTATATTCCTGCATGAGAGTCTGGTCACCATGGGATCTGGGGGGTGCGCTCCTCCACCGGCAGCTTCAAAACGACCCTCAGGTAAGTCATACTAACCTTGAGTTGCTTCTGTAGTAGACTTATTTGCTTACAGAATCGATGGACAGGAAGACCAGAATGAAGGCATCGAAGCATGCCTCCTAGGGCCGCTGGGACTTCGGACGGGAGTCAGCGGCCACAATCCCCAGAGCTGCCCGCAACACCGGCAGCACCCGCTCTGCCGGCCGGGAAACGAACGCGGAAGTCGGGGAGCCCTGCGCAACCAGGACCCGACTCTCCACCACGGCTGACTATGGAACCACATGGTGGTAGGAGCACCGTGCGGGAGCAGGGTAGGGAAGACCCTGACTCCCTACCACTGTCACCTAAACATAGGGACAGTGGCATGAAGGTGCGTAAGCGTGTTCCCCGCTCTGCGGCACGTTCTGTCTCCCCTCCAATGCAGGTCACAGGAGGGTGGACCAGGGGAAGAACCGCACTAAGGTCGAAAAGCCCCACTGCAGCGGCCTGCATTGACTTGCCACTGGAGCAGTCCGCCAGATCGCGGACCGGTGAGGGATCGAGGTCTGAGTCTGGGAGCCCCGCAGGTGCGGCTGGCGCAGACTCACCACTGGGGGAGCCTGCCAGATCACGGGCCGGTGGAAAATTACCTCGGTCACCGCACCCCGCGTTAGCGGCTGGACGTGACCATGCGTTGCCTTTGTCCCGGGGGAAGACAGGCGGCAAGCCCGCGCGGATATCGGTGAACCACGCTTCGGTGGCTGGAACCGACACCTCACCGCTTATGTCTTTTCAGACAGGCGGGCCGCTTCAGTCCGGAAGACCATGGACTAGCGGGATGTCCGCATGGGAGTTGCAGAGCCCTGCAGGAGCGGCAGGCAGTGACATCCTGCCTAGGCACCTGAGACATCACCTTGACGAGGTGCGGGCCGATGGCAGAAGCCTCAGTTTTTCAGGGGAACCTGAGGAAGTCGACTTGCTGTCTGCAGATAGCGGCGGCGGTCGCATGGCCCGCATGGAGCGCATGATGGAGCGACTCCTTGAGCGAGATCTCCCGCAGCAGGATCGGATGTCCTCAAGTTCCAGGAGACATGCATCTGGGCCACCCAGCATATCCCCTTCATCGGTGGGGAGTGCCAGGAGTCAGCAGCTGGCTGACGTTGAAGAAGGATTGGCGCAGGAACCTGCAGCACCTGAAATACCTCAAGAGGAATTTCTCGACGTGGTTTCCAAATTTGGCCAGCCAAGGCACGGAGATGACCGAGGAGCAGGAAGATGCTCTTGCGCTACTGTGTAATATACAGTACGAGATAAACTCCTTCCGGAAAAACTCCATCAAACCAACTCACAACCCAAAATTTGCGGGTTTGTGTGATGCCTCTGCTACGCCACCACCTAGACAGCTGTTCGGTGAAGACCTGCCAAAACAGGTAAAAGACCTGGACGAGGAGGCATAAGCGGTCGGGTTGATGAAACCACCATCCTCGAGCTGGCCACCGGCGTATCGCAGACAGCATCGTTACACTACGTCTAACAGGCCTCGGGTTCAACCCGCCAGGGCAATCAGAACCTATCCACCGGTCGAACCCTATCAACAAAAGCCTTTTTTAGGACAGGGCCCACAGCGACCAGCGTGGAAGGTGCGCCAACCCCACATCCCAGCAACACAACGAACCAAAAAAGCCCAGAACATCAAGGCACGCCAGTAACCATGGAGGTAAGGGGTCTGGTTCTCTTGGGAGTGCTGCATGTATAACCTCACAAGTAGGAGGGAGGTTGCGTACATTCTGGGTTGCATGGGATTCTGATTGTCAGTATCCCAGGGAACAAAGCAATAGACATAATAGAGGCATGTAACAGTCTTGCTTGTGCCAGGAAACAGACTATCAGACATGCTGCTAGGTGATTGGGAAACTTGCAGCTACATTCCAGCTGCACAATTTGGGCCGTTACACTATCAAAGCTTGCAAAGAGCAAAAGTCTCAGCATTAAAAGCGAAATGCTGGACATTTTGACAGGCCTATGCAGCTGCCAAACAAGGCAAAATTTGAGCTACAATGGTGGATTAGCAATGTTTGTGATTGTTTTAATCCCATCATTATATCAAACCCATCAGTCGTGTTACAAACCGACGCAAGCGCCCAGGGCTGGGGAGCTACCGACACCTCTTCCAGTTGTGGCGGCAGATGGGATTTGCACGAGTCTACTCTTCTTCAATCACAAGGTATAAGCTATTTGGAAATTTTGGGAGCATGTCACGGGCTGTGGGCTTACTGCACTTATCTGCATCATACGCATGTCCGTCTTCAAAATAAATAATATCACTGAGGTGGCGTATTTAAACCAAATGGGTGGTATCAAGTCAATATCTTGTGATGAATTGGCAAATTTAATTTGGCTCTGCTGTATTGAAAGAAATATTTGGATATCAGCTACGTACCTTCCGGTTAAGCTCAATACAGTGGCAGACACCAGGTCACGAGTATTTAATAACGACATTAAGTGGATGTTGAACCCCCAAATATTTGCTAAAATTATAGCCAAATATGGAATACCAGATAGCGACCTCTTTGTGTCCAGGTTGAAACATCAGATACCAACATATATCTCTTGGGAACCAGATCCTGGGGCAGTGGTGATGGATGTGTTCTCGCTACGTTGGGGGAAATGGGTTTCTATGCTTTTCCCCCCATTCTGCTTCATTAGTTGGGTATTGCAGAAAATTCATCTAGATTCTGCAACAGCTATACTGATAATACCCGACTGGCCCACACAACCATGGTACCCGGCGGTCCTCAACATGATAAAAGATCCATGGGCACAGGTCACCAAATGCCTGAATTGGTGATCAATCCCATAACAGGGGAAAATCATCCATGCCATGGTCATCTGAACCTGTTGGCTTGCAGGTTCTGAAGAGGCCACTACTGGAATTCGGGCTGTCATCAAGAACCATGGACATCATAACAGCATCGTGCAGCATCGTGCAGAGAGTCCACAAGGAAGCAGTACCTCACCCACATAAGGAAATGGGAGGTCTTCTGTAGTCGGACCAAGACCACCTACAACTCTGTACGATCTCAATGTGCTGGAATTCCTCGCGTGTCTTCATTATGATGAGGACCTCAGTTACAGTGCCATAAACAGTGCCAGAGTGCACTGTCATCCTATCTCAACATTGGAGTGGGATCTCACCAGCTGGTATCCAAACGTATATTCAATTCCAACCATCCCTAACCACGATATTATATTACCTGGGGATATAGGGTGGTGTTGACCCTACTCAGGAGCTGGTCACCTATGACAGATATACCACTGGACTAACTCACCTTCAAAGTGGTGAATTTAATGGCACTGACCACAGCACAACAGGTCCAAACTCTACAGAAACTAATACTGGATAGAATGGTCTCGACCCCCAATAAAGTGACTTTCTTTATAGATGAGTTGCTTAAACAACACAGACCTGGGACTACAGGACTGAAAATGGAATTCCTAGCATATCCCGTTGATGTAAGACTCTGTATAGCCACCTATATCCAACATTATATTAATGTCACACACACAATCAGGAATATGGAGACGGGTCTGCTATCAGCCATGAAAACCCACATCACAGGGTGATGGTGCATACTATCTCCAGGTGGCTCAGGGTGGTATTCGGTGCAGCAGGTAAGACACTAACATTTTTAAATCTCATTCTACCAGGGCTGCATCCACATCAGCGGCGAGGACCATGGAGGTACCCATGGATCATGTCCTTGCAATAGCGGGCTGGGCCAGTGAAACTACATTTCAGCGTTTTTATAACAAACCTGTGGCCGCTCCCGCAACGTTTGCGGAGTCAGTTTTTAGTGCTGTTCCCTAAACAGTTGTCCCCGAGTTCAGGGGTTTATTATTCAAACGGGTAAGTTCTAGTTTAATCTTACTATTTTTCATTAACTATTTTAAAGGGGGATTGTTGTAATATATGTAGATTGATTTCCATTATTGGCATGATTTCGCTTTATTTCAATTAATTCTGTATCCCGAGAACAAACCAAATTGAGTTATTAAATTTAATAAGTTTGGAATACTAATTTCAGGTTTTGTAATTAGATTAGTACATCATCCGCATATAAAGAGATTTTATTCTCAGTGTCTTTAGTATTATACCCGTGTATTTCTGGATGGGCCCTAACACTTTCTGCTTGTGGCTCAATAGCGAGTGCGAATAATAACGGGAATAACAGGCATCCTTGTCTACAACCTCTAGATAAGTTAAATTTAGTTGATAACATTTGGTTTGTTAATATTCTAGCTGTTGGGTTAGTATATAAAAGTTTTACCCATGTACTAAACTTCTCGCCCAATTGAAATTTTTCCATCACCAAAAATAAATAGGGTCATCCACCTGATCAAATGCTTTCTCAGCATCTAACGAGATAATTGCTAAGTCTGCCTTAGTAATTCTCTTTGAGTATATAATATTGAATAATCATCTCAGGTTATAAGATGAGTAACGTTTTGGGATAAATCCTGTTTGGTCAGGGTGTATTAATTTATTAATCACTGTACTTAATCTTTGTGCTAGGATTTTAGTTAATATTTTCTGATCAGTATTTAAGAGAGCTATAGCTCTATATGAATCTGGATCTTCAGGGTCCTTATCTGTTTTTGGTATAACTGTTATGATAGATTTGTTTGGCGTTTCTGGTAATTTCTGTTGAGTAAAAGTGTACTCATACAGTGTCTGTAAACGTAGGGAGATCAGATCATAATTTTAAAAATAAAATTCAGAGCTTATACCATCAGGGCTCGGGGCCTTGCCGTTTTTTTAGAGATCTAATAGAATCTTCAATTTATTTTACTGTTATTTCAGCACCCAGTAATTCTCTCTCTTTCAAATCTAAACCTTTAAGATCACATTTCTGTAAGAATGCTTCCATTCCTGTCGAGTGTTCTGTTGTTTTGGCTGAGTAAAGATTTTGATAATATTGCAGAAATCTCTCATTGATATCCTTGGGCTGCATTAGTAGTTCTCCCATATCTGATCTAATTTTGTGAATTGTATTTCCCCCGTCCAGCTTTCGAAGTTGGCGTACTAATAGTTTTTGTGGTTTGTCACCAAATTCAAAATGTAATTGTTTAGTATGCTGATAAAGTTTTATAACTTGGTCTGAGTATATTTTATTTAATTTATATTTCAGTACTGCAATTTTATTGTATTTTATCATAGTTGGTGCAGCCGCATTTTCTATGTCTAATTGCCTTATTTCCCTTTCCAGTATCTGTTGCTTAACCCGGTTCTCTTTATTGTGAAATGCTTGGGAGGAGATCAATGCTCCTTGAGCAAATGCTTTAAATGTTTCCCAGAGAAGGGAGGCAGATGTTCCAGGGTGATCATTGGTCTCAAAAAACATACTTATCTGTTTATTGAGATATTCCTGACATACTTTTTCATTTAAAATTTGTGGATTGAGTCTCCATTGTGTCTGTTTCTTGGTCCTTTTAGTTTAATCATAAATGTTAAGGGTGCATGGTCCGAGATTATGATGTTATGATATTTCGAGTTGTAGGTAAATGGGATGAGCTTGGAGTCTACTAAAAAATAGTTTATTCTTGAATAGGTTTTATGTACCGATGAGTAAAATAAGTATTCGCGTCCGATTGGGTTTTCAATTCCCCAGACGTCCTTAATATTAGTAGTATAAATATATGCTTTTAGAAATTCACTTGACTGAGATTTTACTTTTCGTTGTCTTGATGATCTGTCTAAATAGGGGTCTAGTGTACAATTTAAGTCTCCTCCAATTTTTAAATTGTGTTGTGTAAGTTCCGGAATTATATTGAATATTTTCTTGAAAAACAGGGGACTATCAAAGTTTGGTCCATAAACTTTAAGAAGAATCACCTTTTTTGCATATAACTTGCCTATTAATACAATATATCTACCATCAATCTCTGTTATAGTTAATGGATGTTTAAAAGGTATCCCTTTACGGATTAATATTGCAACTCCTCTGGATTTATGTGAAAATGAGGAATGATATGTTTTAGCAATCCATTTTGCTTTCAATCGATGCTGTGCTTCCTTTTTAAGGTGAGTTTCCTGAAGGAATATTATATCTTTTTAAGTGATTTGCCATCTAAATGTTCCTTAAAATAAAATGCATTACCTCTCTTGAAAAATTAAAAAAATTGGTTCATGTCAAACCTTAAATCAAAGCCCGTATAATTCATATTTTAAACATTCCAATTAATAGTAATTAGGATAATAATTAGAAAATTATTAGTAATATGAGTAATTATGATTAGTATTGGCAGTTATTAATAATAATACTAAAATATAAATGTTAATGAAACCTTGATCCTTCACTCCCAATCTTCAGGTAATTAATATTCACTTCTTGCAATCTTATATTTATGTTGCGGGGTACCTCGCCATATCTGGTGTATAAGAAGCAGATGGCTCTGTTACGGACACTTTTCTTCATCATGTTATCCAATACATGGTCATATTGCACCTTCACTATCAGTTGTCATGGTGGGGTGTCTGCCCGTGGACGGCGTCTCAGTGCTCTATGTGCTCGACCAAGTAAAGGTTTTTGATCCAGATTTAAGACTTTTTGCAATAAGTCTGCAGCAAATTCGCGGGGTCTCAGTGCCCCTCTCTTCCTTCTTGGACGACGACAATTCTTAAATTCTGACATCTCTGACGTCCTTCCAAGTCAGTACATTTTTCAGTTATTTTACTCAATAAGCCTGATAAACATTGGTTCTCTTTGAGAAGCTGTTTTGTAGTTTCAGCACTTGTCGCCGCGATTTCCTCTAATTGAGTTATTGCTATATTTTGTTGATCTAATGTCTTATTGTTGGGATCCAACCTATCGTTAAAGCTGGATTCCATCAAATTGATTTTAACATTTACCTCTTCGACCTGTTGAGCAAGATTCTCTTCCGTTTTTTTTCCCCATACATCCAATAGTTCTTGAACAGTGGCAGTGATTTCTTCTTTAATTTCTTCTTTAAAGATTGAAGTTCTTCTTTAAAGTTCATTTTTCATTGAAATGTTTCAGTTGCTCCTTTATATTTACAATTTCTTGAGATAGAAAATTCCAAAGTTCTTCTATCACTGTTTTTTTGGACTTTGGTTTCCTTGACACATCTTCTTGGGACGACGTTGTACCTGAGTCCAAGGCTTCAGTCGGGCCTACTTCTTCCGTTGCTTGGGCTTAACGGTCCGTTTCATCTTGGGGGGGGGTATGTTGCATAAACATACTGCCTGAGTTTCGCGCCTGATGACGTCACTTACTCGTTGCAGGTAGCCGGTGCGATAACAGCAGGTAAGTCCTGTTCTTTTTCCCAGTTTTCAGCGATTTTTGCATGGAGCTAGCTGGCGCTGGTCTCTACCCCCCCCCCCCCCCCCAAAGCACCACCGGAAGTCACACAATCTCAACTCTAAACATTGGCTTTCTCCCTGCCTACCATAGGTTCATAAGTTATAGGAATAGAATTAGGCCATTCAGTCCACCCAGTCTACTCCACCATTAAATCATGGCTGGTCTATCTCTCCCTCCTAACCCCATTCTCCTGCCACTCCCCATAACACCTGACACCCGAACTAATCAAGAATCTATCAATCTCCGCCTTAAAATGCCCAATGACGGCCTTCACAGCCATCTGTGGCAATGAATTCCTCAGATTCACCACCCTCTGACTAAAGAAATTCCTCCTCATCTCCTTTCTAAAGGCATGTCCTTTTATTCTGAGGCTGTGCCCTCTAATCCAGTGAGATTTCTGTGTCTGCATTCGCACAAAGGCTATGTCTTAAATCTCAGGAGCCTAATCTAATAATCAAGATCTTGATAACCTGGTATCATCCATCTTGGCCGTCTCTTCACCCTTCCAAGAAATTGCAGAGAGTTGCGGGCGCAGCTCAGACCATCACACAAACCAACCTCCCTTCCATTGATTCCATCTACTCCATGCTGTCTCGGCAAGGCCATCAGCAAAATCAAGGACCAGTCTCACCCATGCCACTCCCTCTTCTCCAGGCAAGAGGTACAGAAGTGTGAAAACGCACACCTCCAGATACAGGGACCGTTTCTTCACAGCTGTTATCAGGCAACTGAACCATCCCATCAGCAACTAGAGAGCAGTCCTGACCTTCCATCTACCTCTTTGGAAACCCTTGGACTATCTTTAATCGGACATCACTGGACTTTACCTTGCACTGTTCGTTATTCCCTTTATCCTTTAACTGTACACTGTGGAGTGGGCAGGTGCTACAGACCTGCACAGGAAGGTAGACACTCCTGCCCACGAGTCTCGGCAGAGGGGCTCGTCAGCCTGGGAAGGCAGTCCATCTAGGAGAGGGAAAATTCTGATTTAAAACCTCCACTGCCTTGTGGCCATATCCAGTCATGGAAAAGGCTCCTGGAGTAAACCTCAAGAAAATCCGGAGTCGGAGTCCCTAAGGCAGTTTGTCGTTGTCTACAACCTCGCTCTGGCAGCTCCTGCAACAGCGCTGGTGCCAAACTGTAACGGGCCTGCTGTTCCTTTGGATCGATCAGCGACGTGGAGAGAGGGGGGACGTGCTGCATGGGCAACAGCCTGTCCTCCATATGACATCGCCCAGGCTTGCAGCCGACCACACATCACCCATGGTCAGTCGTGACCGAGAGGGGCCTACTACTACACTGTGGGATGGCTTGATTGTAATGATGTGTAGCCTTTCCGCTGACTGGATAGCACGCAACAAAAATAGCTTTGCACTGTACCTCGATACACGTGACAATGAAGTGCTCGACCGTCGGCACTCACTCGGCCCGTTCTCAATCCCCTTTTGGACGGCTCCGCGGTATTCCCCAAGAGATTCCCAGCGAGATGATGCTGGAATGGGACAATTATTTGTGCGCTGGTCCACTATCCAACATCATCCGATACCATCACCCCACTTCTTAAAACCTCTGGTTTCCTTACACATCCAGCACCATCTTTTCAGTCATTGTCAGTTCTTGTCAGTTATAGATTGATACAGTACAGAAGCAGACCCTTTGGCCCAACTTGCCGAAGCCAACCAAGATGTCCCATCTACACTAGTCCCAGCTACCCACGTTTGGCCCATATCCCTCTAAACCTTTCCTAGCTATGTCCCTGGCTTTTAAATGTTGATTTTAAATGTACAATTTGATTGTATTTACGTATAATATTATTTGATGTGTTTGGATAGCGTGCAAAACAAAGCTTTTCACTGTACCTCGATACATGTGACAATAATAAACACAAACCTAAAATCAGGTCTCCCTCCAATATTCTGGAGAAAACAATCCAAGTTCATCCAACCTCTCCTTCCAGTTAATACCCTCCAATCCATGCAGCCTTCTGGCAAACCTTACCTGCACCCTCACCCTTCAAAGTCTGATATATATATTCAGCTGTCCATTCCCTCCACAGATGCTGCCTGACCCACTGAGTTCCTCCAGCACTTTGTGTTTTGCTCAGGATTCCAGCATCTGCAGTTCCTCGAGCCCCCTGTTCCCCTTTGCTCAGTCCCTCTTGAGTGGGGTGTCCGCAAACCAGCTCAATGTTGAAATCTAATGAGTTGCTCGTCCTGCGATGGGAAAGGTGCCATTGTGCTGGAAAGGGTTGCAAAGAGGATTTACGCGGATGTTGCCAGGACTCGAGGGCCTGAGCTACAGGGGGAGGTTGGGCAGGCTAGGACTTTATTCCTTGGAGCACAGGAGGCTGAGGGGTGATCTTACAGAGGTGTATAAAATCATGCGGGTGAATGCACAAGATTCTTTTACCCAGAGAGGGGGTAATCGAGAACCAGAGGACATACGGAAGATTTCAGCTGAGAGGGGATAGATTTAATAAGAATCTGAGGGGCAGCTTTTTCGCACAGAGGGTGGTGGGCGTATGGAAAGAGCTGCCGGAGGATATACCCTCGGACTATCTTTAATCGGACTCTACTGGACTTTATCTTGAACTAAACGTGATTCCCTTTATCGTGTATCTGTGTAGGCAGTGGATGGTTTGATAGTAATCGTTTAGTCTCTCCGCTGACTGGAGAGCACGTAACACAACAGCTTTTCACTGTACCTCGGTACACGTGACAATAAACTAAGCTGAACTGAACTAAACTAAAGGAGGTGAGTGAGGTAGATAGACCGGGAACCAGAGGAGGAGGGTGAGGGAATCGATGACGGCCGTGGACGTTGGACAAAGGGACAGTGAGAAGAACCGGGGGGGAAGGGATCTTACATTCCGTGCCCTCGAGGTCGGCTGCGGGAGGTGCCCCCCACCCCCGGGGCAGGAAGGCTGAAGGTGGGCGGGCGAGGAGAGGGACGGCGGATCACGGGACGACCGGAATGGAGGCGACATCTGCAATGGGCCGTTGTGGCCAACTGCAGCTGGGGCTGGGAAATGGCCCCAAAACCTGGCCCGTCTTGCACACGGACTCAGTGGGCCGTTTCTATACATTGTGTACTAACTGTGGGACCGCACCTAAGTACGGGGATAGTCTGGCTGAGCTGTGTGCAATAAATAAACATTTCACTGTACCTGGTACAGGTGATAATAAAGAAACTATTGAAGCTCCCCTTTCATACCCCTAGATGGCACAGTGGTGGAGTTGCTGCCTGACAGCGCCAGACACCCGGGTTCGATCCTGACTGCGGATGCCTTCTGTACTGAGATTGTAGGTTCTCCCCCTGACCGCGTGGGTTTTCTCCGGGTGCTCCGGTTTCTCCACCCACTCCAAAGACATAACGATTTGTTGGTTAATTTGCTTCGTAAAAATTGAAAATTCTCCCTAGTGTGTGTAGGATAATGTTAGTGTGCGGGGATTGCTGGTTGACGCGGTCTCACTGGGCTGAAGAGTCTGTTCCTGTGCTGTATCTCTAAATGAAACTAAACAAAACTAAATCAAAGACAAAATGTGTAGGAAGGAACAGCAGATGCTGGTTTAAACCAAAGATTGTCACAAAAAGCTGGAGTAACTCAGCCGGTCAGGTTGCATCTCTGGAGAAGTGGAACGGGTGGCTCTTCTTCAGACTCAATCTGGGTGATCTCAATCATCCACTGATGCTGCCTGTTTCGCTGAGTTACTCCAGCTTTTTGTGTCCATCTGAACTAATCCAGATACTGGCAATCCTTCCTGTTCCCACTCAGTCCTCAAAACGAGAATGCCATCTCATTTCTATTGCCTCCGCTGATGTTGACTGACCCACTGAGTTCTTCCAGCGTTGTGTTTGGGTTCCAGTCGGGAACATCTACATCTCTGGTTCCACCCCACAAGTGACCAGTGAGGGGGGAAGTACAGAGAGCCAGCCACAAGAGGGCGGCCTTGAGCCAGAATCGGCACATCGACCTCTCCTTGCCGATCAAGGATGTTCCTACATGGAGTCACTCTGTGCCATGGACCTCTGTCGGTCAGAGGTCAACAATGGTACAGACCAGGGGTGGGGAACCTGCGGCCTCCTAGGCCATTAAGTGCGCCCTTTTGAATGAATCCAAATTTTGTAGTACAAATCCTTTTATTTATATTAATATGTTTTTGTTCGTCTTTTATTAATTTTATTTTAACCTTAAAATGAACGCATTTAAAATACCAAAGAGTAAAAGAAGTTTCAACAAAATGATCCTCCCCGACTGACGGCCACAATTAAAACATTAGTAAGTCACGAGGGCTATTTTAACACTTGTTATGCTCATGATTTAGTTCTAATGCGACTCTAGAATGCATGTTAACTTGGACATGCACGGAAAATGCTTTTCAACCACTTATTGCTGCAACTCTACATTCTCCTACCTAACCCAAATCAAGACACCCGTAAGGTCACAAATGACAGATACACATCTAGATTATCAGCTGAGTCTGTGTACCTCCATGTTGCAGCCAAATATTCAAATGCTTTCCCACAAAAAGCAGTCACAATAAAGTCATTAAAGGGTTAGTTAACTTTAGAATTAACAACATTTTTTCATTTTCTTGAAGTTAGTACATAGTAGTTAGATTTTTACAAAATAATGTACATTTTGAAGTATATCGAATTGAGTTTCTTGGATGTGGCCTTATTAGATTACAGCTGACTTAATGCGGCATTCCAACATGAAAAGGTTCCCCACCCCTGATACAGACCGATCAGAGACGGACGGAAACACATCTAACGCATTTCAGGTGACAATATATGTTGTCAAACTGAAAAGGGTGCAGAGAAGATTTACAAGGATGTTGCCAGGACTCAAGGGCCTGAGCTATACGGAGAGGTTGGGCAGGCTAGGACTATTAGATTAGATTAGATTAGAATGCTTTATTGTCATTGCATGTGTCACATGCAACGAGATTACTGTGTCTCTCCATTTAAAAGAACTTCAAACATTCACATACTCATACTTTTTACACTCCCTCCCTCCCCAAACCCACCCATGGATTCACATTTACATAAATTAACACAGACTCCCCCCCCCCCCCCCCCCCCCCCCCCCCCCCCCCCCCCCCCCCCCCCCCGCTTCCCCACAACTTGCTCCCGAGACAGAGTTCAGTTCCAAGGTTGCTGATGGGTAAAAGCTGTTCTTGAGTCTGGCAGTGCGTGACTTTAACGACCTGTACCTTTTTCCTGAGGGCAGCAGTGTGAAAAGGTGGTGACAAGGATGTGTAATGCCTTTCACGATATTACAGGTCCTGCTGCGGCATCTGGAGTGGTAAATGTCCTCCAGAGGGGGCAGGGGGAGTCCAATGATACCCTGGGCAGTTTTTATCACCCTCTGGAGAGCTGCTCTGTCAGCTGCTGAACAGTTCCCAAACCAGGCAGTTATGCAGTAAGTCAGTATGCTTTCTACCGGACAGCAGTAGAAAGACTCCAGCTGTTTAGCAGACAGATGGGCCTTCCTCAGTGTTCTGAAGAAGTAAAGTCTCTGTTGCGCCTTTTTTACAACTACAGCAGAGTTCACAGACCATTTAAGATCCTCACTGATTTTGATCCCCAGAAATTTAAAACTAGGCACCCTCTCCACCTCCTCGCCCCCTCTCTCCAGTGGCCTGAGCTCCCCTCTATGTCATCTGAAATCAGTGATGATCTCCTTTGTCTTTTTAATGTTCAAAGAGAGATTGTTGTGAGCACACCTCTCAGAAAGTCTGTGCACCTCCTCTGTATAGGCGACCTCGTTCCCATTTGAGATGAGCCCCACCACAGTTGTATCATCCGCAAATTTTATGATCCTATTTGTATCAGGGTGATGGGGCAAGCAGTCATGTGTGTACAGGGCGTAGAGGAGCGGACTGAGCACACAGCCCTGCGGTGTTCCTGTGCTGAGGGTCAGCGATGTCGAGGTGTAGGGTCCACGTCTCAGCGTCTGTGGGCGTTCACTGAGGAAGTCCAATATCCACCGACACAGTTGGCTGCTGAGGCCAAGGTCTAGCATTTTTGTGATCAGCTTGCTGGGTACGATTGTATTAAAATCTGAGCTGTAATCAACAAAAAGCATCCTGACATATGACCCCTTCTTCTCTAGGTGTTGCAGTGCAGCATGGAGGAGTGTTTATGGCATCCTCTGTAGATCTATTAGCCCTATATGCATACTGGTGTGGGTCGAGTGAGGGGGGGAGAGATAATTTTAGGACCTCTCTAGGACCAGCCTTTCAAAGCCCTTGGAGACTACAGATGTAAGAGCAATGGGCCTGTAGTCATTGAGGGAGTTGATGTTTGTCTGCTTGGGCACCGGGATGATAGTGGTGGTTTTCAGGCACGTTGGCACGGAGGAGTGTGCTAGGGAAAGGTTAAAAATGTCTGTGAATACCCCAGCGAGCTGGTGAGCACAGTCCCAGAGCACCCTGCCTGGGATCTCATCCGGGCCAGCAGCCTTACTAGCATTAACAGTTCTCAGGGCCCGCTTTACCTCCTCTAACTGGAGGGTAAGTGGCTGGTCAGCAGGATCCAGTTGGAGAGAGGTTCTTTCATTCGGACCTCTCTCGAAACGGGCATAAAAGTGGTTGAGCTCCTCTGCCAGCGATGTATTTGCAGCTGTCGGTGGGTCCCTGCTGCCCCTGAGGATTGTTAGGTGATGTATTCCCTGCCACATGTGTGTTGTATCCCTGGAGTTGAAATGGTCCTCGATCTTCTCCTTGTAGATATCCTATTCCTTGGAGCGCAGAAGGATGAGGGTTGATCTTATAGAGTTGTATAAAATCATGAGGGAATTAGATAGGACAAATGCACAGAGGCTTTCATCCAGAGTAGGGGAATCGAGAACCAGAAGACACACATGTAGGTTTAAGGTGAGAGAGGAAAGATTTAACAGGAACCTGAGAGATAACTTTTGCACATAAAGGTTGGTGGGTGTATGGAACGAGCTGCCTGGAGGAGGCAGTAGAGGCAGGTGCTGTCGCAATGTTTAAGAAGCTATTATATAAGGAATAGGAGAATAGGAGAGGTTTATAAGGATCGGGGCAAACGCAGGCAAGTGGCATGGTTCGTGTGGACAGGTTGGGCCGAAGGACTTGTTTCCGCGTCGTATGACTCAATGACTCTGCATAGAACATCGAACAGTACAGCACAGGAACAGGCCCTTCAGCCCACAATATCCGTGAAAGCCTCTTAAACACCACTATAATGTCTGCCTCCACCACCACCCCTGGCAGCACGTTCCAGGCACCCACCACCCTCTGTCTAAAAGACTTGCCCATTTCAGTGAGGGAAATTAAGAGCTCCATTGCTGTGGGATCGCTCAATAGCTGGGCACCCTTTTAGTTGAAGAAAGAACTGCAGATGCTGGAACAATCGAAGGTAGACAAAAAATGCTGGAGAAACTCAGCTGGTGAGGCAACATCTGTGCAGAGAAGGATTAGGCGATGTTTAGGGTCTCGTTTAGTTTAGTTTATAGATACAGCGTGTAAACGGGCCCTTCGGCCCCCTGAGTCCATGCTGTCCATCGATCACCCGTTCACACTAGTTCTATGTTATCCCACTTTCTCATCCACTCCCTACACACTAGGGGGCAATTAACAGAGGGTCAATTCACCTACAAACCTGCACGTCTTTGGGATGTGGGAGGAAACCGGAGCACCCGGAGGAAACCCATGCGGTCACGGGGAGAACGTACAACTCCCATGCAGACAGCATCCGAGGTCAGGATCGAACCTGGGTCCCTGGCGCTGTGAGGTAGCGGCTCTACCACCTGCGCCACTGTCATCCTCCTTTGAAAGATCACCCTCTCTTGCAGTGTGGGCACCAGGGAGCTGCTCCGTACACAGCAAGATCCCATAAACAACTGTGATTTAAATGCATAGAACGGTACAGCAAAGGAACAGGCCTTGCTCATTGCTCACCGTTTCTCCTTTCTCTCTGTTCCCCTCTGCTCCACTCATTCCCCTTCACAGAACACAGGACAGTGCAGCGTAGGAACAGGCTCTTCGGCGCACAATGTCCGTGCCGAACGTGATGCCTAGTTATACTAATCTTCTCCACTGGGATGCGCTGCAGAGCCCAGCAAGTACGGACCCGGCGGCTGCCGACAACTGGGCGGAGTTGCTGCCTCACAGCGCCAGAAACACGGGTTCGATCCTGACTACAGGTGCTGGGGGCAGAAACTAAATGTTCCCTTGGCAAGTATTAATTGCTATTAGATTCACCAGAATGTTAGCTGGGCTTGAGGACTGAGTTATAGGGACAGGATGGATAGTCTGGGACTCTTTACTTTGAAGCATAGAAGGCTGCGGAGTGACTCATTGAGGTGTACAAGAGCATGAGGGGCATGGACAACGCTCACGGTCTTTTACCCAGGTAGATCATTCTAAACCAAGGGGCCTTAACATGAGCTAAATTCCTAACTTGGAGTAAGGCCAAACATTGAGGGTATGAGAGAGAGATTTGCACAGGTTGATTGGAGTAGGTTGTTTGAAGGAAAAGGAACATGGGGAAAGTAGGATGATTTTTAAGTGAGCTGACAAGTGTTCAGATATGCACAACCCTGTTAGATTGAAGGGCAAGGCAGGCTAATGTAAAGAAACCTGGATGATGAGGAAAATTGAGGCAGTGGTCAAGAATAAGAAGGAGGCATTGGACAGGGAGAGGCAGCTGGGATCAAGTGTATCCGAGCGGAGGTTTGGGAACTATGAAGCAAACTAAAGAAGGAAATCAGACTGGCAAAAGATGGACAGGATATAGCTCTGGCGGAGAGCATTACGGATAATCCCAAGTACAAATCTTGTATGGGAAGAAACCGGAGCACCAGGAGAAAACCCACATGGTCACAGGGAGAATGTACAAACTCCTTGCTGACAGCACCTGTAATCAGGATCCAACCCTGGCCTCTGGCGCTGGAAGGCAGCAGCTCTACTGCTGCGCTGCTGGTCCGTTGTATGACATTCCTTTTCTGAAGAAGTTCCAACCCAAAAGTTCAATGTTATCCCACTTTCTCATCCACTCCCAACATACAAGAGGGCCAATTAACCTACTTTGGGATGTTGGAGGAAACCGGAGCACCCGGAGAATACCCACGCGTACACAGGGAGAACGTGCAAACTCCACACAGACAGCACCCGAGGGCTGGATAGAAGCCGGGTCTCTGGCTCTGTGAGACAGCAAATAGGATGCAAATGGCTGTCCCCAACAGTCCTTCAAGGTCAAACCGATCTTCTGTACAGGTCCACCACCAATTTTCTCGCACCCTTGGTACCAGAGCCGTTCTGGATTATCCGGTTTGCCGGACGAACAGAGATGAAGTCCAATGATACCGGAGCCGTCCACCAGGGGGCCGAGATACCCGTCCGCAATGCCAGCCACGGAAGTCGTCTATGGGAACGGATCTGCCGGCTCCGGCCGGCCCGGCGTTCCAGAGCCCCGGCCGCAGGGGGCAAATTCGACCCGCCGATCTGCCGCGGAAGTCCCGATGAGGTCGAGATCAGCCGCCTCACCCGGCCTAGGCGCCACATTTTCGGGGGGACTTTCGGAGGGGGGGGGGGGGGGGGGGGGGTTGTATTTCAAGTGCGCTCTCGTAATTTTGTCCGGATTAAAGGTGCCGGACCATCCGTTGCCGGAAAATCGGTGGTGGACCTGCACTCTCCCAACATCCCTTGAATCTCATCCAGAAATGCATCCGGGAGCTACCCTCAATTAACACAGTGGCTGAAACAGCATATAGACCTCAAAGATCATAAAGATTCACCGTCCACTGAGTGGAAACCTTCCCCTCATGTCAGGCCTAAAGAGAGCTCAATTTTCCTGAGCTTGTGACCACTGGTTCGAGGCTCAGAGTATTGGTATCAGTTTATGATTGCAACATGTACCGAGATACGGTGAATACGTTCATTTACATGCTAGCTAGTCAAATTATGCTGTTCTTGAATACAACCAAGCGGTACACATTGTACAACAGGTAGTGTAAATAGAGAGACGCCAGAGTGAAGAGTATAGTGGACAGCATGTTAGTGTTATGGAGGTGTGCGTTTTCACACTTCTGTACCTGCCTGATGAGAGAGGAGAGAAGAGAGAGTAACTGGGTCCTTGATGATGATGCTGACCTTGCCGAGGCAGCGTGAAGTGTAGAGGGAGTCAATGGAAGGGAGGTTGGTTTATGTGACGGTCTGGGCCCATCACGCATCCACCTTGGTAAAAGACTCTGTGCACTCAGTACATTCAATCTATCTATTCCCCCTCATGACATTATACAATATAGGATGTGATGCCGAGGCCAGGCCGCATTTGGAGTTTTATGAAGGAAGTTTACGAGAACTTATAACATTATAAAAGGACTGGACAAGCTAGATGCAGGAAAAATGTTTCCCAATGTTGGACGAGTCCAGAACCAGGGACCACAGTCTTAGAATAAAGGGGAGGCCATTTAAGACTGAGGTGAGAAAACCCGTTTTCACCCAGAGAGTTGTGAATTTATGGAATTCCCTGCCACAGTGGGCAGTTGAGGTCAAATCACTGGATGGATTTAAGAGAGAGTTGGATAGATCTCTAGGGGCTAGTGGAGTCAAGGGATATGGGGAGAAGACAGGAACGGGTTATTGATTGGGACGATCACCATGATCACAATGAATGGCGGTGCTGGCTCGAAGGTGGGCCGAATGGCCTCCTTTCAGCACCTATTTTTCTTTTTTCTATGTTTCTATGATCGATGTAATGATCCCAAGAATGAAGTGGGTTAACATATATAGGGGGCGTTTGTCGGTACTCGGGCCTGTACTCGCTGGAGTTTAGAAGGATGTGGGGGGGGGGGGGGGGGGGGGGGTGGGGTGGGGGGGGGGGGGGGGGGGGGGGCTCATTGAAACGTACTGAATCGTGAAAGGACTGGATAGAGTGGATTGTAGAGGATGTTTTCCATTAGTGGGAGAGTCTAGGACCAGAGGTCCATAGTGTCTGAAATAAAAGACATTCTTTTGGATAACGAGGAGAAATCGTATTTAATCAGAGGTGTGAAATCTGTGGAATTATTTGCCACAAAAGGCTATGGGTGTGTCAATGTATATTTTTTTAAAGCAGAGATAATATATTATTGATTAGTGCGGCTGTCAGGGGTTTATGGGGAGAAAGGCATGGAGAATGGGGTTTAAGAGGGAGAGATATAACAGACATTGGTTGATGGCAGTGTAGACTTGATGGGCCGAATGGCCTAATTCTGCTTCTATCACTTAAGACGTTATGAATATTACTACCCTCAAGCCTGGGTTAAAGATTGAGTGCATTCAATCAGTCTTTTCCAACGCATAGGTAAACTTCCACTCGTAAGGTTCATAAGGTTCACCAATCATCGCTCCCCCCCTAACCCCATTCTCTCCCTTCTCCCATAACCCCTGACAGAAGCCGTGCGCCGAGAATCAATAATCTATCTATCTCTGCTTGACCTGACTCCACACCTTGTTGTGGCAAGGCAAGGAATTCCACATACCCACCACGGTCTACATCTGGGTTTAAACTCTGGGGAGATAGGGTCTGCTTGCCTACACAATCCATGCCAGAAAGTTTTCCGCTGTATGTCCTTACACGTGACGATAATAAACCAATGCTGATATAAATGCCAGGCTGCTGTAGGGAGGAAACTCCGCCCAGGCCCGGGTTGACGTGCCGCCGCACTAATGTATTGGAGTGTTGCTCCCGCCCACGGTCTCAGGCAGCGCTTGGCAGAGTCTTGGCGTGGAGTGTGTCATTGTGTTGAGAGAGAGAGAGAGAGAGCGGAGCGGCAGACAGGCACCGTCCGCCCTCTCCAGCCCGGGACCCGGCTCTCCCTCTTCTCCGCCTCGCCACAACCTCTCCCAGGCTCGGCACAGATCGCCCAGAGATGACGGCCGGGGGCCGGCGCTCCCCGCGGCCGCCGCTGCTGCTTCTTCCTCGCCAGCCCTGCCTGCAGCCGCTGACGTTGAGTAGCGCGGCTTCCCCCCGCCGCCGGATCTAGTCCCCGCCGCTTGGTGCTGACGCTCACGCCGCTGTCCCTGGCCGCCTCCCCTTACGGCCCCCTAAAATTGTTTCCTGCTGCACCTCTCCCTCGGTCCTTTCCCACATCCCACATCACTTTACCCCTATCTCCCCTCCTATTCTCTCCCCCCTCCCCCGACCCCCCTCCCCCCCCCTCCCCCGTCTCTCCCCCTCCCCCCCTCCTCATCCCCCCCTCTCCCCCCCTCTCCCCCCTCTCCCCCCTCTCTACCCCATCTGTTTTTCTCTCCCCCTCACAACCCCCTCTCCCCCCATCTCCGCCCCTCCCCCCCCCCCTCCCCCCTCTCCCCCCCGAAAAAATGTTCCTGCTCCCTCCAGCGCTCTTTCCCACATCCCCACATCACTTACCCCCTCTCTCCCCCCCTAGACCCCCCCGTCTTCCCCCCCCTCTTCCCCCCCCCCGCTCCACCCCCACCGCTCCCCCCCTCTTCCCCCCTCCCTCTCCCTTCCCCCCTCTCTCTCACCCTCCTCTCTCCCTCCCCCCTCCTATCCCCCCTCTCTCCCCTCCCTCCTCCCCCCCTCTCTCCCCCCCCCTCTCCCCCCCTTCTCTGCCCCCCCTTCTCGTCCCCCCCCTCTTCCCCCCCCCTCTACCCCCCCTTCTCTCCCCCCCCCCTCGTCTTCCCCCCCTTCTCCTCTCCCCCCACTCATCTCCCCCCCCTCTCTTCCCCCCTGCCCCCACCCCCTCTCCCCCCACTCTCCCCCTCCTCACCTCTCTCTCCCCCTCATCCTACCCTCTCTCCCCTCCTCCTCCCTCCTTCTCCCCCCTCTCCCTCTCTCTCCCCTCTCCCTCCTCTGCCCTCTCATCCCCTCTCCCTCTCTCTCCCACCCCTCTTTTCTTCCCCCTCCCCCCCCTCTCTCCCCCTCTCTACCCCCACTCTCCCTATCTCTCTCCCCTTTTCTCTTCTCACTCTCCTCCCCCCCTTGTCACATCCCCAACACACTTACTCTACGACCCTCTTTCCACCCCCACCCTCTCCTCTCCCCACCCCACCCCTACCCCCAGGCCCTCACCCTCTCCTCTCCCCACCCCCCCCCTAACACCCCCAACCCCCACCCTCTCCTCTCCCCCACCCCCACCCCAATCCCTCTAAAAATCCTTCTCCCTCTCTCTCCCCCCCTCTCTCCTAACCCCAACATCCAGTCCCAGCTGAAGCATATTTTTGTTAACGGGGTTTGACAAGAGAGATGCAATATTGATGTTTGGAACCGCGGGTCATAACCTCAAAATAAAGAGTCGGCTATTTAAGGGCTGTGATAGAAAAAACCATTTCTGCACCGAGAGGATGGTGAATCTTTGGAATGTTCTACCCAAGCCCCGGGGCTGTTATGCTCAGTCGCTGAATATATTCAAAACGGAGATCAATAGATTGTAAGATATTGAGGAATTCGAGGAATCCTGTAAGTGGGGAGGAAGGTGTCGCTGAACCGAGCAGCAGCAGCACGATCGCATTCAATGTCAGAGCAGGTGGTGCTTTAACCTGGTTTCTTATTCTGTTCTGTTTTCTCATTCCTTCCTCACTCACTCTCTCTTCTTCCCCCTCTCCCCTACGCTCTATCTCCCCTTCATGCCCCCCACACCATTATTTCCCCTCACCCATTTATACTCTCTCCATTCCTCCGCCCTCCTCTCCCTCGCTCATTATCCTCTCCCCTTCTCTCCCCATATCTGCCTTCTCTCCTACATGTCCATATCCCCCCCCCCCCCCCACGTCTCTCTGCCGATCTCACACTCCACTCAGATCATATTCTCTCTTCCCCCCCTCCCCACTTTTCATTCTTCCCGCTCAGCCCATTATGCTCCTCCTTCACCCCCCCACCCTCCACCCTCTCTCCCCCAATTTCACACACACTCCTCTCTTCTCTGCCTCTCTCCTCTGGCTCTCCTGTGTCTCTGTATGTCTGTCCTCTGTCTCTGTCTCTGTCCTCTGTCTCTGTCTCGTCTCTGTCTCTGTCCTCTGGCTCTGTCTCTGTCCTCTGTCTCTGTCTCTGTCTCTGTCTCTGAATCTGTCTCTGTCTCTGTCTCTGTCTCAGTCTAATCCTGGTTAATCCCTTCACATTAGCTGGTGTAACTCCCATTGAGATTTAAGAGCTAGCCATGCTGTTGTTATCCCCTGTGTCAGAGTTAAGCACAGCACTGCCTCCCCCCTCTCGCTTCTGTTCACTCTACCTGTTCGATGTCCCTTTCAATGCTGAGTTGTGCTGCAGTTTGCCAGATCACAATGGTGACAACCTCTCTCCAAGTCGATCTGCCGGTTGAGTTTGTGACCCGTGTCAGTGGTGCAGATAATCTGTGTAGGTTCCCCTCCCAACCCTTCTGTGCGACTGACGACCGCTCTTTATCTCAATTTGTACTGAACACCTTGCCCACCCTTGCCACAGTTTAAAGCAGGCTGTTTTATTCTCACCTGCAAATTTCCTTCGTCATTTCATTATTATCTTCCTTACTTCACAGATACCCTACCGTGGTTTGTTTTTATGTCCGCACAACTTCCAAACACGCTCCCAACACGCACTCTCACACACAACACTCTCTCAACACTCTCTCACACTCTCTCACACTCTCTCACACTATCTCCTCACACTCTCTCACATCTACTCTCACAAAACTCCTCACCCCAAGCTCTCTCACACTCTCTCACAAACTCTCACTCACTCTCACTCTCACTCACCTCTCACTCACTCACTCTCACTCACTCTCACACGCCTCACGTCGCAACACTTCACTCAACACACTCACTCACACGCATTCTCACACACACACTCACGACTCTCTCCCTCATGCTCTCTCATGCTCTCTTCACTCACCTCTCACTCACTCTCCTCAGCACACTCTCGCACACTCTCGCACTACTCATTCGCACAACCTCTCGCTCACGTCTCGCACACTCTCGCACACTACTCTCACACACACCGCACATACCACTCAAAACAGATTCACACACGCACCACTAACTCGAGTCTCACATACTCTCAAACACAAACAGTCCTCACGCTCACATTCTCATACACACACACTGACGCACACTCCATACACACTGAATGCTCCACTAACACACACTGATGCCTCACACTCTCACACACAGTCACATACACACTGATCTCCCATGCAAAAGGTGGTATGCATATACACATAGATAATACACATAATATATACACACTCACACACACACCCAGAAGAGCACACACGTACCACACAGTTACATAGCCACCACTTTCTCTCCTACTTTACTCACCCACAACCACTCACATCCATCCCCACATTCCCTCTCCCTCGCTTAGTCCATCACACACCCCCCATACACCCCCACCCCCCACACACACCTCCCATCACAAAGCACGGCACACACACCACCACACCACAACACATCACATACGGGTATGTGTGTGTGTGTGTAGTGTGTGTGCTGTGTGCGTGCATGTGTGTGAGTAGTGGGGTGTGTCTAGTCTCGCTCTGTGTAGTGTGGTGTGCGATGCGTGGTGTGTATTTGTGTGTGTGTGTGTGTGTGTGTGTGTGTGTGTGGTGTTGTGTGTGTGTTGCGCGAAAGTGTGTATGTGCGTAAGTGTGTATGTGCGTGTGTGTGTGTGGGGGTGTGCGTGTGTGTCTATCGGTGTGCGTGTGTGTGTGTAAGGGGAGTGATTTCAGAGACTGGGGGTCAGGACAACACACACACAAGAGATGAGAGAAATAATATAAAAAAAATGATCCCATCTGCCGGATGGGTTGGAACAATTGCAAGTTGGGCTGTGCCAGCGTTTAGTTGCTGGCATTGGCTGGATATGCAGCCTGGATTACAGGACAAGTTAATTCAGCACTGCAGGGAGACTTGGAGCAATGGGCTTGGGCGCTGGGGACCGCTGCTGGAAGCCGGGTTAACCTTGCCCAGCTAATTAGGATGGCGGCGAAATCCTTGTGGGTATTGAGTATAGAAGTTGGGAGGTCAATTTCAATTGTGCAAGACGTTTGTGAGGCGTTGGGTTTTGCGTTCAGTGTTGGTCACCATTAGAGATACAGCGCGGAAACAGGCCCTTCGGCCCACCGAGTCCGCGCCGACTAGCGATCGCCGCTACTCTACGCACATTAGGGACAATTTACAATTATAACAAGCCAATTAATCTACAAACTTGTCCGTCTTTGGAGTGTGAAGGAAAACCGAAGATCCCGGAGAAAACCCACGCAGGCCACGGGGAGAACGTACAAACTTCGTACAGACGCCACCCGCATCAGATCTAACCCGGGTTCACCGCGCTGTAAGGCAGTAACTCTGCCCGCAGCACCACACCGTGTTATGTGAACGTCGTTGGTCAAGCTAGGAAAGAGCTGAGAGATTGACAAGAATGTTAACCAGGGCTCGGAGTCTGGGCTATCGGGAGAAGATAAAAAACTCCTTCCCCCCACCCCATGCTTTTTACCATCGCACACGTTCTGCACAGGATGGGACTCTAAACCATTGGAGCGCAGGGGGGGTGAGGGTGATCTTAATGATCTTAAGCAATAACCTGCGCGAATAGATCGGGGAAAATGCACAAGTGTCACTTGCCCAGACAGGTGAAACGGGAGCCAGATGACGTAGGTTAAAAGGAGAGCAGGGAAAGATTGAATAGTACCCTTAGGGGCAACTTGTTTTTTACGTAAAGCGGGTGATGTGATGGAACGAGTCTGACGGAGGCAGGTAGACACCCGAACCACGGACTAGTTTCCAGGTCCCTGTAAGATACACTCACTTTACAATGTACCCCGCACACGAGAGCGCGCCTCTTGTGTGTGTGTGGTGTGAGTGAGATCTCTCTCTCTCTCTCTCTCTCTCTTGCACTCTCTCCAGCTCCCATTGTATTGCCAATCATCTCCACATGTCTCTTTTGTTCTGGAAACATGCACCGTCGGATGAGTCTTTGCCGCGATATAACCCACCCCCTTTCCCCTCATGTCCTCCCTGCTGTGCGTTTACATGCGGTGATTTCTTAACGGGCTGTGTCTCGTTTCAGCCGTTTCTGTTTCTTTTGTGTCAACGACAGCTCCTAATTCTCTGCACTTGGTGTTTCTCTCCGCCTGCCTCTTTCTCTCCCTCTCCCCCCCTCACCTCTCCTCTCTCTCTCTCTCTCTCCCCACTCACTCTATCACCCTCCCACTCTCCTTTCTCAATCCTCTTGCTCTCCCCTTTCTCTCTTGCCTCTCTGCCCCATGTCTGCCCCCCCTCTCCTCCCCCCTCCCCCCCTACCCCCCCTCTCCCCCCCTCTACCCCCCTCACCCGACCCCCGCCCCTCTCCCCCCTCTCCCCCCCCTCTCCCCCCCTCTCTCTCACCCCCCCTCTCCCCCCCCCTCTCCCCCCCCTCTCCCCCACCTCTTCTCCCCCCCTCTCTCACCCCCCCATCTCCAACCCTCCCCCCCTCTCTCCCCCCTCTCTCCCCCCCTCTTCTCCCCCCCTCTCTCCCCCCCTCTCTCCCCCCCTTCTCCTCCCCCCCCTCTCTCCCCCCCTCATCTCCCCCCCTCCTCCCCCCTCTCTCCCCCCCTCTCCTCTCCCCCACTCTCGTCACCCCCCTCTCTCCCCCCTCTCTCCCCCCCTCTCCTCCCCCCCTTCCTCATCCACCCCCCCTTCCTTCTTTCTCTATCTCCCCATTTCTCTCTTCCCCTCGCTTATCATTTTTCCCCCTCTTCCTCCCCTCTCTCTTCCCTTTCTCTTTCTCCCTGGAGCGCGACGAGCAGCGAGTTTCCCCCTCTCTATCATTTCCCCCCACTCCCTCTCTGCCCCATTTTTCCCTCCCCCCCCACCCTCTCTCACCCCCCTCTCTCTCTCCCCCCCCCCCTCCTGCTCTTTGCCCCCTCTCTTTTTTCCCTCCTACTCCCACCCCCCCCCCCCCCAAGCCCAAGCACTTGTCTCCAACAATCTACCCACAATGGCTTGATAGAAACTTGCGTAAGCGCTTTAGAGTGTTTTATAATCCTAAGTCTGCTGATGAATTTTATAGATGCAAGCTTTAGTCTTGGAGTAGTAGCTCAGAAACGGCCCTTTCAACCCAACTGGCCCATGCGACCAAGATCGCATCTATGTTGTCCCCGTTGCCTGCATTGGTACATTTATATATTACTAAAACTCTGGTGTGTGTGTGTGTTGTGTGTGTTGGTGTGTGTGTGTGTGTGTGTGTGTGTGTGTGTGTTCC
>CM069133.1:34977076-35052076 GCA_035221665.1 Okamejei kenojei
CGCGCCTGGTGTAATCGGTGGAGTAACTGGGTTGTAAAGGGCAAAGCTAATTTATTTTACAAACCTGACGAGACGTGATAGATGAGCTGAGGTGCAAGCTGTGTAATTTTTTGTGGCATTCATGCAAGTGAACTGCATGCAATGAATATTGTCTATCTGCCGCATGGGATCAGGTGCATGGAACAGGTGTACTGCATCCTCATGGACATTCACACTGATTTGGCCAATTATGAATCGAACCCTCTCGTTTTAACACAGAGTCACTCAGGGAGCTCACAATACGACGAGGTCACGGGGTCACAGAGGGACACTGAGTACAGTGGACACGCAGGACCACAGTAGTCACACAGCAGTCAACTGATTCAACACCCCACACCCTTTTGCGTGAATAAAATTGTCCCTCAGGGTCATAAGTCACAGGAGCAGAATTAGGCCATTCGGCCCATCAAGTCTACTCCGTCATTCAATCATGGCTGCTGTATCTCTCCTTCCTAACCCCATCCTCCTGCCTTCTCCCTATAACCCCTGACATCCGTACTAATTAAGAATCTATCCATTTTGCCTTAAAAATATCCATTGACGGCCTCCACAGCTATCTGTGGCAAAGTATTCCACAGATTCACCACCCTCTGAATAAAAGTATTCCTCCTCATCTCCTTTCTAAATGAACGTCATTTTATTCTAAACTGTCCCTGAATCTGGAGGTGTGTGTTTTTCACACTCCAGTACCTCTTGCCCAACGGGAGAGGTGAGAAGCCACAGAGCTCTATGTATTCACGTAAGACGCAAAAAGTTGGAGTAACTCAGCTGGTCTGATGGCATCTCTGGAGAAAAGCAATAGGTGACGTTTCGGGTTTGGACGTATGAAATGCTTTGGGATTGGAGAGGGGGATCTAAGACAGATTGAGTGAGTGGGCAAAAACCTGGCACGTGAACTCGAACTGTGGATGAATCAGACATCTCAGCAGGAATGAAGAAGTATTGTTGGGATTGTTATAGCTGGGAAACATTGAGAATCCGTAAATGCCTGCAGTTGTATTGAACAGAAGCCAGCTCTTGGTCCAACCTTGCCCACGCTCCATCTACACTAGTCCCACCTCCCCGCATTTGGCCCATATCCCTCTGAACTCTTCTATCCACGTCCCCGTCAAATATGTTTGTAGTACCTGCCTCAATTACCTCTTCTGGCAGCTTGTTCCATGCACCCGCCACCCTTGTTCATCAGTCATTGGAAGATAGACACAGAGTGCTGGAGTAGCTCAGCGGGACAGGCAGCAGCATCTCTGGGGAGAAGGAAATGCTCGGAGTAGGAGAAAGAGATGAGATGCAGGAGGAGCCCGGCCAGGACTCACCCCACAGTTCCTCCACGCACTAGAGTCGCCCAACCCCTGCAGAGTAGTTATTAAGATGGCTGATCCGTGGGCGGTTGCTGCTGGGTCTGATCAACCCCGGCTGATGTTGTGAGACCCGAAACACCCGATGACCCCAGGTCACATCACTGAGGATGCGTCCCAGCGCATCTAGAAGATGTGTATTTTTCACCCCGCTTTCCCGCTGAAGACCCACAGAAACATAGAAAATAGGTGCAGAAGGAAGCCATTCGGCCCTTCGAGCCAGCACCGCCATTCATTGTGATCATGGCTGATCGTCCGCTATCAATAACCCGTGCCTGCCTTCTCCCCATATCCCTTGACTCCACTAGCCCATAGAGCTCTATTCCACTCTCTCTTAAATCCATCCAGTGATTTTGGCATACCTTCCACTGCCCTCTGTGGCAGGGAATTCCATAAATTCACAACTCTCTGGGTGCCAGTCTGAATCATCTTCAGACTGAGAGTCAGGGCAAAGGGAAACCAGAGATAGGAACGGTGATATAGAACAAATGAATGATTGTTATGCAAAAAAGTAACAATGATAAAGGAAACAGGCCATTCGTTAGCAGTGGGCGAGGTGTGAAAAACGGAGGGTTGAGAGACAACGAGACTGAAAGGAGGACTTTGAAAAGGAGTTACACAATGATTTGGGTGGTGCAGGAAAAACATTTTTCGGAGACAGTCGGCGACATGTGGGTTTGACGCCATATGAGAGTGGCTTGACTTCTCTGATTAGGTGCGGAAAGTGCACCAACCCATGCCAGTTAACCTACAAGGCCCCGTACATCTGGGTTAGGGGGATGCAAGGGTTACTCGATCTTAGAGAAATCAATATTCATGCAGTTCGGAAGATATGCTGGCCTTCAATGTCAGAGCATTTGAGTGCAGGAACAAGACTCTGTTACTACAGTCAGACAGTCTCAGGATCAGCTTCTTCCCCAATGTTATCAGATTCTTGAATGGTCGTCCCATGGTTTGGGTGTAATCCCGATCTTCCAACCGACCTCATAGTGGACCTTGCAGTTGAGGCTAGATGAGACCACATCTGGAGTGCAGTCCGGCATGGTGGAGCAGCGGTAGAGTTGCTGCATCACAGCGCCAGACCCGACTACGGGCGCTGTCTGTGCGGTGTTTGTACGTTCTCCCCGTGGGCTTTCTCCGGGTGCTCCGGTTACATCCCACATTGTAAAGATATAGAGAGATGTAGGTTATTTGGCTTCTGTGAATTGCCCCACGTGTGTAGGATAGTGGTAGTGTAAGGGGTGATGGCTGGTTGGCACAGACTCGGTGGGCCGGAGAGCCTGTTTCAATGTTGTATCTCTAAAGTCTAAAGAATACCGTACGGTTAATCTATTGGTGTTGGCATGTTATTTTGCTGCATGTACTCAGACCCAGTGGAAAGCTTTGTCAAGGGCCGTCGCCACTAGGCTGTCGCCACATGGTCGCCGGGGGTCGCCTGTACGGTCGTGAGCCGTCTCTTCAGTCGCCCAAAGAGTCGTAGCGTCTCTCTGGTCGCCGCTGGATTTTCAACCTGTTGAAAACATTTTCGGAGACAGTCGGCGACAGTGGGTTTGACGCCAATGAGCGTGGCTTGACTTCTCCTGATGTAGGTGCTGTTGTAGTTATCGCCAGGTTACCGTAGGTTGTCGCCGGTGCTGACTGTTTTTTCTTGTTGTTAAAGTGATGATTCTACTTCTAATTTTATGTAGAAGGGGGGTCCAGTCGCCTAAAACTAGTCTGTGGGACAGGCCCATTAGTCACATCATATATGAGTCTAGTCAAGCCATATGCAAGTACTACAGGTAGTTTAGTTTAGAGATACAGTACGGAAACAGGCCTTTCACCCCCCCCCCCCCTCCCCGAGCCTGCACCGACTATCGATCCCCGCACATTAACGCAAGCCGACACGCACTCGGGACAAGTTACGGTTATACCAAGTACACAAACCCAAGCCAGTTAACCTACAAGCCCGTACATCTGGGAGGAAACCGAAGATCTCGGAGAAAACCCATGCAGGCCACGGGGAGAACGTACAAACTCCATGAAGACAGAGCCCGTAGTCGGGATGGAACCCGAGTCCCCGGTGCTGCACGCACTGTAAGGCAGCAACTCTACCGCTGCAGAGAGTGCAGAGAGAAAATCACCAGAGTGCCGACGATAGTGTTACAGCCTTAGAACGTTGCAGCTGCAGAGCAAGTGCGGGTTCAAAAAAAGTGCAAGTGCACCAATGAGGTAGGTTGGCAGATCGGGGACTACACTCTAACTTGTGGAAGCACCGTTACGATGCCTTCTTCACCCTCACCTCAATGTACACTGAACGGACTCCATCCTTACACCCTCCCTCCCTCTGCACAGCTCTGGCAGCCTAATACACACTTATTCCCTCTCCTCTATCTGCTCTCCCCTGTATCTCCCTCCATCTGCACCACCTCTCACCCGCTTTCGCCACCCGCCCTCCCCGAGCCCTCGTCTCCTCTGCTCCCGGCAGAATTAGACGTCCTTCAGAGAAGCTCCATCCTTTCCTTCACCTCACCCCTCACCTCTCTGTCTCTCCTTCATCTCCTCTTTCCTCATCCCCCCTCTTGCTCCAACTCCTCTTCTCTCCCAGCGGGGGTCCTTACCTCCTTTTCTCCTACCCTCCACCCTCGTCTCGAAAGGGACGTTGTCCTCTCTCCCACTCTACCCTCGCCCGTCCGTCCCACCTCAACCCTCTCCTCGTCCGCTTTTAGGTTACCTTCTACCTCTCCGGCGAAGGTTCTCTGCCTCTCCACCCGACTTTCTCTTTTCCTCCTCCTCTCCGCGTACCCTCCCTTTCTTTTTCCAACTCTCTTTCTCACCTCTCTCTCTCTCTCTCTATCCTCTTCCTCGCCTCTACGAGCCTCTCTCCCACGCTCGCGGGCGATCCCTCGACTCCCTCATGCTCTCGTCTCATCTCTCCTATCCTCTTTTTTTTTCTTCTCCTCCCGCTTCCAACCTCTCCTATGGTCTCTCTCACCCCATTCCCTTTTCCACTCTTTTCTACCTTCTCCTTCCCTCTCCTCTTTCTCTCCCCTCTCTTTCTCACCCTCTCTCTGTCTCCCACTGTCTCCGCCCCCTTCTCTTTCCTCTCCCCCCATCATCCCTCCGCTCCGCTATCCCCTTCCCCTCCCTCTCCTCTCTCCCTCCCCCCTCCCTCCTCTCCCTCCTCTCCTCTCTCCCCCCTTCTCTCCCTCCACTCCTCTCCATCCCCTCCTTCCTCCCCCCTCTCCCTCCCCCCTCCACTTCCCTCCCCTCTTCCCTCCCCCTCCCCCTTCCCTCTCCTCCCCCCCTCCCTCCCCTCCCCTCCCCTTCTCATCCACTCCCTCTCCTTCTCCCACCCCCCCTCTCCCTCCCCCCTCTCTGGCTCCCTCCCCTCTCTCCCCCCCCTCTCTCTCCCCCCCCTCTCTCCCCCTCCTCTCCTCCCCCCCCTCTCCCCTCTCTCTACCCCCCCCTCTCTACCCCCCTCTCTCCTCCCCCCCTCTCTCCCCCTCTCTCTCCTCCTCTCTCACCCATAGCAACGGCCGGTATTACGCTGATGTAGGTGCTACTTTTCATGTTATTCCTGTCTGGTTCAGGATAAACATCTTCTGCCATGGAGCTCACTTTACATTCAGGAGCAGATGGAGGGTGACAACCAAATGAGGCACTTTGGCAGAGACCCACATCCAGCCTCGCACATTAAACGGTGCAGTGCAAGTGGGGCATTAACACTTTACCCTGGGTAGAGTCAGAGTGTGGAAACAGGCCCTTCGGCCCAACTTGCCCACACCCATCAACATATCTACACTGGTCCCACTTGCCTACCTTTGGCCCATATCCCTCCAAACCTGCCCTTTCCAGGTACCTGTCTATTGGGCCTGTCCCACTTAGGTGATTTGTTAGGCAACTACAGGCGACTAGTTTGTCGCCACATGTTCGCCGGCGGCCGCCGGGAGTAGTCTCTTCAGTCGCGCAAAAAGTCGTAGCGTCTTTCTGGTCGCCGCTAAATTTTCAACATGTTGAACATTTTTCGGCGACAGAGGGTTTGATGCCAATGAGTGTAGGTTGGCTTCTCCTGACGTAGGTGCTGCCGTAGGATGTCGCCAGGGACGACGTAGGTTTTTCACCGGCCTGCTACGGCTATGACAGTCGCCGCAGTTGCGTAAAAAGTCGGCAAGTAGAACAGCTCATTACTGTTTCTTAAATGGTGCGATAATCCCTGTCTCAGCTGCCTATTAGTGTTCCATACAACCACCACCCTTTGTGTGGAAAAACTTACTCCTCATATTCCCATTGAATCTTTTCCCCTTCACCTTAATGTCCTCTGTCCTTGATGACCCTACTATAGGCAAGAACCTTGTGAATCTACTCGATCTATTCATCTCATGATGTTATGCACTATAAAAGGGCAAGGGTAGAACGAGGGGCGATCTTATAGGGGTGTATAAAATCATGAGCCGAATATGGTAGTTTATAGGTTAAGTTCATGTTAAAGGAGCAGAATTAGGCCATTTGTTCAATGGAGACAATCAATGGCTGATCTATCTCTCCCTCCGAACCCCATTCTCCTGCCTTCTCCCCATAACCCCTGACACCTGTACTAATCAAGAATCTATCAATCCCCAACTTAAAAATACCCACTGACTTGGCCTCCACAGCCGTCTGTGGCAATGGATTCCGCAGATTCACCACCCTCCGATTAAATAAGTTTACTTTAGTTTGGTTTAGTTTGGTTTTGTTTAGCTTATTGTCACGTGTACCGGGGTACAGTGAAAAGCTTTCATTATGTGCTGTCCAGACAGCGAAAAAACTATACATGATTACAATCGAGCCGTCCACAGTGTACAGGCTAAAGGGAATAACGTTTAGAGCAAGATAAATTCCGATTAAAGATAGTCCGAGGGTCTGCAATGAGGTGGATGGGCGGCCAGGACTGTTCCATATTTGGTGATCGGATGGTTCAGTTGCCTGATAACAGCTGGGAAGAAACTGTCCCTGAATCTGGAAGTGTGCGTTTTCAAACTTCTGTACCTTTTGCCAGATGGGAGATGAGAGACGAGGGAGTGACCGGGTTGAGACTGGCCCTTGATGATGCTGCTGGCCTTGCCGAGGCAGCGTGAAGTGTAGATGGAGTCAATGGAAGGGAGGTTGGTTTTTGTGATGGTCCGAGGGTCTCCAATGAATTGGGTGACCAACGATGGCAAGGTGAAGTCACACGGTATTTTACCAAGGGTCGGGGAAACTGACACCAGCGGACACAGGTTTGAGGTGAGAGGGAAAGATTTTATAGGAGCCTTCACAAGGTTGAGGGGTGACCTCATTGAAACTTACCAAATAGTGAAAGGCTTGGATAGAGTGAATGTGGAGAGGATGTTTCCACTAGTCAAGAGTCTAGGACTAGAGGGCACAACCTCAGAATAAAAGGATGTCCTTTTAGAATGGAGTTGAGGAAGAATTTAGAGGGTGGTGAATCTGTGGAATTCCACATACGGCTGTGGAAGCCAAGTCAATAAATATTTTTAAGGCGGAGATAGTTAGATTCTTGATTAGTACGGGTGTCAGGGGTTATGGGGAGAAGGCAGGAGAATGGAATTAGTAAGTAAGTAAGTTTATTGGCCAAGTATTCACATACGAGGAATTTGCCTTGGGCTCCGCCCACAAGTAACAACATGACACACAGTGACAGTTACGAATGACTCAGCAAACACTAAACATTAATAATAATAAAACATTAATGATAAAACACATTGATCAAGCATGTGAACCAACAAAATGCCAGATCAAAGGGAGGCTACAGATTTTTGGCTGTTGAGTAGAGCAACTACTCGTGGATAAAAATTGTTTTTATGTCTGGCTGTGGCAGCTTTGACACTCCGGAGTTGAGGGAATTCAAAGAGTTTGTGGCCAGGATGAGAGGGGTCAGAGGTGATCTTGCCCGCTCGTTTCCTGGCCCTTGCAGTGTACAGTTCATCAATGGAGGGAAGGTTGCAGCCAATAACCTTCTCTGCTGATCGGACGGAGAGATTAGGAGGGAGAGATAAGGGCCTGTCCCACTTAAGGCGACTTTTTAGGCGAGTGCAGGAGACTCTGCGCTCAACACACGATCGCCACATGGTCACCACATGTTCGCTGGTGGTCTCTGGTGAGTCTCCTTCATGGTCGCGAGGAGTTCCCGCATATTAGTCGTGCCCTCAGTATGGTCGCAACAAATATTTCAACATGTTGGAATATTTTCTGCGACCAAAAATTGGTCGCCATGAAGAAAATCGATACTTTTGTAGGCGTAGGTGCAGTGGTAGTGGGGGTCGTCATGTAGTTATGGGTAGATGAGGTAGTCGTAGGTAGTTTTAGTTAATCGCTTTTGCTGACCGGACATTTTTCATTGGCTCATTGGGGGAAAAAACGTAAGCACAGGTTTTCAGAACCAAGGATAACCGACCGGTAATGTTAAATGCCCGCCAAACTTCCCAGCTGTGTATCTCTGGCTTATTAAAAGTTGTCTGGCTTGTTAAAAGTGTCTCCACTCCTTCTCCCGCCTTCTCCTCCCCCCTCCTCCCCCCTCCCCCTCTTCTAAAGACTTGCCTTACACTGTGCTAGCCATCTTAACCTTCCTGTTCATCGCGGTGTGTGTCTGTATCACCTTGGCTTTGCACCGTGTGAATTCCAGACAGCCCTCCCCTGCTTTCCCTGGCCCCCACCTTTGCGATGTGTTTGTGTGTGTGTGTGTGTGTTCCGCTCTGACAGTCGCCGTTCTAATTCCCGGTTTTTCAGGCGAGTGCAGCGAACTTGACAGTCGCCGGCAGTCCGCTGAAAAATCGCCCAAGTGGGACAGGCCCTATAGATCAGCCATGACTGAATGGTGGAGTAGACTTGATAAGTGTAGATGAGGTATCGTGATCGGCGTGGCCAAGTTGGGCCGAAGGGCCTGTTTCCAGGCTGCTTGACTCTATTTGTGAGTCAGTCACTTTCTAAGACGAGACCCCTGGAGGTGAGGACTGACTGAAATTCAATCCCAGTTATGGTACCTTGGGATGTGGCCTTTCACAGTCTTGGAGACACCTTTTGTTCATTCCTCATGACCCTTGGAGTGTCAGTCAAGGGTGTTTAATTGTCATATTGTTAGGGTGGCATAGCGGTAGAGTTGCTGCCTCACGGTGCCAGAGACCCGGGTTCGGTCCCAACTGCGCGTGCTGCCTTTACGGAGTTTGTACGTTCTTTCCAGGTGAGGCAGAGGTTCACCTGCACCTCCTCCAACCTCATCTATTGCATCCACTGCTCTAGGTGTCAACTGCTCTACATCGGTGAGACCAAGCGCAGGCTTGGCTATCACTTCGCCCAACACCTCCGCTTGGAATAACGAACCCAATCTCAACTCCCCCTCCCATTCCGAATCCGACCTTTCTGTCCTGGGCCTCCTCCATGGCCAGAGTGAGGACCACCGCAAATTGGAGGAGCAGCACCTCATATTTCGCTTGGGCAGTTTACACCCCAGGAGTATCAATATTGACTTCTCCAATTTCAGGCAGTCCTTGCTTTCTCCCTCCTTCCCCTATGCCTTCCCAGCTCTCCCATAGCCTTATGTCTCCACCTCTTCCTTTCTTCTTCCCCCCCCCCCACTTCCCCCACCAGCACATCAGTCTGAAGAAGGATCTCGACCCAAAACGTCACCCATTCCTTCGCTCCATAGATGCTGCCTCACCCACTGAGTTTCTCCAGCATTTTTGTCTACCTTTGATTTTTCCAGCATCTGCAGTTCCTTCTGAAACAGGGCAGTGAAACTAGTCAGAGAACGAGGGTGCGGAGGGGATGGAGTGAGAGGGAATGCAAGGGATACTTGACGTTAGAGAAGTCAATGTTCATACCGCTGGGGTGTAAGCTACCCAAGTGAAATATGAGGTGCTGTTCCTCCAATTTGCACTGGGCCTCACTCGGACAATGGAGGAGGCCCAGGACAGAAAGGTCAGGTTGGGAATGGGAGGGGGAGTTAAAGTGTTTGGCAACCGGGGGAGATCATTTCTCTGCTCACGGCTCATTTAACAATGAAGCACTCCTGATTCTTGAAAGGATAGCTGAGCAGTTTCCAGTTGCACTGCGCGAACGTGTGTCCCCCGCGGGAGCCCTCACTCGAGCCGCTTCGCAGCGATGGAAGGTTTCGACACCTCAGCCCCGCGATCGATAGACGGGAGGCTTGTGGTGGAGCTGTGAAGCTGAGCGCCGGAGACCTTCACAGCCGGCTGATGTCACGCCATTGACCTTGCAGCTTGCCAGAGCACAGGCTGCGATTTGGGAGGTCACGGTGGCGCAGCGGTGGGGTTGCTGCCTTACAGCACCTGCAGCGCCAGAGGCCCGGGTTCGATCCCGACTACGGGCGCTCGTCTGTGCGGAGTTTGTACGTTCTAGCCTGCTCAACCTCTCTCTATAGCTCGGGCCCTCGAGTCCTGCTAACATCCTCGTAAATCATCTCTGCACCCTTGCCAGCTTGACAACACCTTTCCTGTAACATGGTGTGGTGCAGTGGTAGACCCACCGCCTCATAGCGCCAGAGGCCCGGGTTCGATCCCGACTACGGGTGCTTGTCTGTACGGAGTTTGTGCGTTCTCCCCGTGACCTGCGTGGGTTTTCTCTGAGATCTTCGGTTTCCTCCCACACTCCAAAGACGTGCAGGTTTTGTAGGTTCATTGATGGTATAAATGTAAATTGTCCCTAGTGTGTGTGGGATAGTGCGAATGTACAGGGATCCCAGGTTGGTGCAGACTCGGTGGGCCAAAGGGCCGGTTTCCGCGCTGTATCTCTCAACTAAACCAAACTAAATTATAGCCCACTGAAACCATTCTGCTCAGACAGCTTTGCGTGTGGCCTTACCACAGAGAGGTGTGGATGCAGCCCCAACCAGCAGGCACACTAACCTCCCTTCATGGAAGAAGGGTCTTGACCCGAAACATCACCTATTCCTTTTCTGCAGAGATGCTGTCGGACCCGCTGAGTTACTCCAGATTTTTGTGTTTACCTCCCTTCTATGGGACAAGCTTACATGGGGCATCTTGGTCGGCATGGTCGAGTTGGGCCGAACGGCCTGTTTCCCTGCCGAATGACTCTATGGAAAAATAGGGATCCATCTAAGCCCGCAAGAAATTGCAGAGAGTTGTGGACGCAGCCCAGTCCATCACACAGACCATTGACTTCTTCTACACCTCACGCTGCCTCGGCAAGGCCAGCAGCATCATCAAGGACCAGTCTCACCCCTGGCCACTCCCTCTTCTCCCCTCTCCCATCAGGCAAGAGGTACGGAAGTGTGAAAACGCACACCTCCAGATTCAGGGATAGTTTCTTCCCAGCTGTTATCAGGCAACTGAACCATCCTATTAACAACTAGAGTGCTTCCATCTACCTCAATTATCTTTAATCTTTAATCGGGCTTTATTGGACTTTAGAGAGACACAAAATGCTGGAGTAACTCAGCGGGACAGGCAGTATCTCTGGATTGAAGGAATGGGTGACGTTACAGTTCGAGACCCTAGATCTTGCACTAAACGCATAAAACCCGGAGAAAACCTAGGCAGTCACTGGGAGAACGTACAAACTCCACACATACAGCACCCGAGGTCAGGATCGAACCCAGATCTCTGGTGCTGCGCCACCGAGCTGCCCCGACCCATCCTAGAACAAGATAAGACCATTCAGCCCTTCTGTATACAGCACGGGAACAGCCCCCTTTGGCCCACTGACTTCATGCCAACCAGCGATCACCTATGCCCTAGTTCTATCCAACGCACTAGGGACAATTTACAAAAGCTACTAACTACAAACACGGAAGGGCATGCGGAGAGCGTGCAAAGTCCACACAGACAGCACCCGTAGCGGGATGCAACCCGGGTCTCTGGTGGAGTGAAGCAGCAACTCTAGCGCTCCACTCCTTGAGGGATTAGGGGGACGTGGCTAATGCCGGCACTGATGAATTGCTCCTGGCTGCTGAGTCAGGGAGCTGTCCCCTCGGGAGAGAGGAGAGAGCCGTTCCTGGAGAATGATGAATGGAGATCATATTTGCTGCTGGGCCCACTGCCAGCTGCAGGGGCTGGGGAGGTGGGCGCTGGAGGCATTTCCTCTTCGTGTCTGCAAACCTCCAGCCTCCGCTACCATAGCAATGAGTCCATGGTCAATAGTGTTTTATTGTCATGTGTCTCAAACAGAACAATGACATTCATGCATGCAGCAGCACAACCGCAGATATACACATGGTCCCCTGTAAAATAAGCGCACACACATACTGTGTGTATATATATATGTATATATTTATATTTAGGTATCTATATATATATTTGGGTTTGTCTGTACATATTTACACATATATATACACATATAGATATAGTGTATACTGCATATATGCATATTATACGTAGATACATTTATACACACACGTGTATGTGCGCATGTGTGTATACTGTATCTGTATATGTATGTGTACACATGTACACACACATGTACACACACACACACACACATTTTTATATATATATCTATATATGCTATGTCAAAAGCTATATGCCATAATAGTGCACCGACAAAAACAATATCCCACAAGTCTCAGTAGTTTGGAGCTTATTTGGAGGTTGTGGTGTTCAATAGCCTGATGGGAAGAAGCTGTTCCTGATCCTGGACATTACAGTTTTCAGGTTCCTGTACCTTCTTCCCGATGGCGGGAGTGACATGAGAGCGTGGTCAGGGAATGGGTCAGATATTTGAGACAGTGGGAAACGTCAATGGGATGAAACGTCATAGAGTGATACAGCATGGAAACCGGCCCTTCGGCCTAACCTGCCCTCACCGACCAACATTCCCATCTACACCAGTCCCACCTGCCCGTGTTTGACCCATATCCCATTAAACCTTTCTATCCACGTACCTGTCCAAAAGTATTTGACATGTTTGGTTTTGCCTCAGCCGCAACTCCTATGGCAGCTCGTTCCATACACCCACCGCCCTCTGTGTGGAAACGTTGCCCCTCGGGTTCCTACTTTGGTTCAGGTTATTGATTTCCCTACTCTGGGTAAAAGACGCAGAGTGCTGGAGTAACTCAGCGGGTCAGGCAGCATCTGTGGAGAACATGGATAGGTGACGTTTCTGAAGAAGGGTCCCGATCTGAAACATCGCCTATCTATGTATTTGTTCTTTGATTCTACTGGGTAAAAGACACCGTGTACTGCAGTAATGGTGATGAATATTGTTTGTGACACACAACTCTGTAACATGAGTTACAAGTTCAGTAGTGAAATAGTGAAGTGGTGGTGGTGGTGAATACAACACTTGTCTCTGACACACTCACCATGGTGAACACACCCCTTTGACACACGGACTCTCATGAACACAGCTCCTAACACACTCACAGTGGTGGACCCAGCTCGCTTGCACACCAACAGTAGTGAATACTTGTCTCGAACACACTCACCAAGGTGAACACACCCCTTTGACACACTGACTCTCATGAACACAACTCCCTAACACACTTAGCACATAGTGGCGCAGCAGGGTAGAGCTGCTGCCTCACAACCCCAGAGACCTGGGTTCAATCCCGACCTCGGGTGCTGTCTGTGTGGAGTTTGACAGATAGTGAACACAGCTCTCTGACACACTGATAGTTCTGAACACCGCTCACTAACACACCAACAGTGGTGAACACCGCTCTCTAACACACTGCTAATTGTGCACATAGCTCACTAATACACTGACAGTAGTGAACACAGCTCACTAATACACTGCCAGTAGTGAACACAGCTCACTAATACACTGCCAGTAGTGAACACAGCTCGCTAACACACTGCATAGTAAACACTCTAGCTCACAGCTAACACACTGATGAACACAGTAATGAACACAGCTCTCTAACACACTGCATAGTGAACACAGCTCTCTAACACACTGCCAGTTGTGAACACAGCTCTCTAACACACTGCATAGTGAACACAGCTCTCTAACACACTGCATAGTGAACACAGCTCTCTAACACACTGCATAGTGAACACAGCTCTCTACCACACTGCATAGTGAACACAGCTCTCTAACACACTGCATGGTGAACACAGCTCTCTAACACACTGCCAGTTGTGAACACAGCCCTCTAACACACTGCATAGTGAACACAGCTCTCTAACACACTGCATAGTGAACACAGCTCTCTAACACACTGCATAGTGAACACAGCTCTCTACCACACTGCATAGGTGAACACAGCTCTCTACCACACTGCATGGTGAACACAGCTCTCTAAAGGGCCTGTCCCACTTGTTAATTTTTTCGGTGACTGCCGGCGTCATATCGGTGTAGCCAAATACGTCATCACACTGCGTCACCACCGCAAATTTGGCTCTCTAACGCTGACAGTAGTGGACGCTGGTCTGTAACACACTGACGGTGGTGAACACAACTCTCGAACACTGACAGTAGTGAACGCTGGTCTGTAACACACTGACAGTAGTGGACGCTGGTCTGTAAGACACTGACGGTGGTGAACACAACTCTCGAACACTGACAGTAGTGAGCACTGCTCACTAACACACTGACGGTGGTGAACACAACTCTCGAACACTGCCAGTAGTGAACACTGCTCACTAACACACTGACGGTGGTGAACACAACTCTCGAACACTGACAGTAGTGAGCACTGCTCACTAACACACTGACGGTGGTGAACACAGCTCTCTAACACTGACAGTAGTGAACACTGCTCACTAACACACTGACGGTGGTGAACACAGCTCTCTAACACTGACAGTAGTGAACACTGCTCACTAACACACTGACAGTGGTGAACACAGCTCTCTAACACTGACAGTAGTGAACACTGCTCACTAACACACTGATGGTGGTGAGCACAGCTCTCTAACACTGACAGTAGTGAACACTGCTCACTAACACACTGATGGTGGTGAACACAACTCTCTAACACTGACAGTAGTGAACACTGCTCACTAACACACTGATGGTGGTGAACACAGCTCTCTAACACTGACAGTAGTGAACACTGCTCACTAACACACTGATGGTGGTGAGCACAGCTCTCCAATACTTCTTCTTCTTCTTACGTTGTGGGACAACTTGTTCTATTTGATCTTCCGTTTGTGCACGTCGAGTTGATTGCATTAGTCGAAACAGGGCGGACCTCGTGAAGGTTGCAATCTCCCACCCCAGCTCTCTAACACTGACAGTAGTGAACACAGGTCCCCACCACACTGACAGGGCTGAACACAGCTCACTAACACATTGACGGTGATCAACAGACCTCTAACACAGTGACAATATCTTGCACAAACACAGTGCTTGAATACACCTGCCGTTTGATATTTTACCATTTTCTGGTGCAGGGAGTTATGGAGCACTGCTTTATACACTCACTAGTTAAATATGTTCCTTTGAAGCCTTTTAGCTTGATTAAAAGTTGGCTCCACAGGGAAATGCCGTTAGGGCCAGTGTAGTGGAAACTCTTGGCAGAAGTGATTTTTGCTCATGACTCTCCCACCATCCTGACTTGTGGAGTTAGTGAGACTCAAGATCATTGAACATAGGACACTACAGCACAGGGACAGGCCCTTCGGCCCACAATGTCCGTGCTGTACATGATGCCAAGTTAAACTATTCTCCTCTGTCTGCACGTGATCCCTATCCCAACCTTGCCTGCATATCCAAGGGTGCCTACCTAAAAATCCTATTAAAACGCCACTATCATATATGCCTCCACCCCAGACACCCACCACCCCCTGGAAAAAAAGGGAGAGAATTGATCTTGTAACAGAGTCTCTTAAGTATTTACCCGAATTATGTCTGGATCAGGAGGTATTAGCTACAGGGAGAGTTTGGACAGATTTGGGATGTTGTCCCTGTCACACTGGAGGTTGTAGTGAGACCTGATAGAAGTGTATAAAGTTATGAGAGGAATAGATAGGGTAGACACTCAGAACCTTTTACACAGGATGGAAAAATCAATACTAGAGGACATACCTTTAAGGTGAGAGGGGGAAAGTTTAAAGGAGATGGGCAAGTTAGTTTTCCACAGAGGGCGGTGGGTGCCTGGAACGCTCTGCCAGGGGTGGTGGTGGAGGCAGATACGATAGTGGCGTTTAAGAGGCTTTTGGATAGGCACATGACAGATATGCAGGGAATGGAGGGATAGGGATCGTGTGCCGGCAGATAAGGGTTCGTCGGCATCATGTTCAGCACAGACCGTTGTGGGCCGCAAGGGCCTGTTCCTGTGCTGTACTTTTCTGAAGAGTTATAATCGTCCAGAACAGAAACAGGCCCTTCAGCCCAACGTGCCCATGCCGAACTGGTCCCACCTGCCTGGGATTGGTCCGTATCCATCTAAACCTGTCCTATCCATGCACCTGTCCAAATGTTATTATATTACATGCCCCAACTATCTCCTCTGGCAGCTCGTTCTATATACCCACCACGGGCGGTCACGGTGGCGCAGCGGTAGAGTTGCTGCCTTACAGCGAATGCAGCGGCAGAGATCCGGGTTCGATCCCGATTACGGGTGCTGTCTGTACGGCGTTTGTACGTTCTCCCCGTGACCTGCGCGGGTTTTCTCCGAGATCTTCGGTTTCCTCCCACACTCCAAAGACGTACAGGTTTCTAGGTTAATTGGCTTGGTGTAAATGTAAAAACTAGTCCCTAGTGTGTGTAGGATAGTGTTAATGTGGGGGGATCGCTGGTCGGCGGGGACCCGGTGGGCCAAAGGGCCTATTTCAACACTGTATCTCTGAACTAAACTGAACTGAACAAAACCCACTGTGTAAAAAAGTTGCCCCTCAGGTTCCTAGTAAATCTTTCCCCTCTCACCTTAAACCTGGTTCATGATTCCCGTATCACGGAACGAGCTGCCGGGGGTGGTGGTGGAGGCAGATACGATAGTGGTGTTTAAGAGAATTTTGGATAAGCATATGGATATGCAGGATGGAGGGATATGGATTTTGTGCAGGCAGTTATGAGTTGGTCTTGGTCCCATGTTCAGCACAGACATTGTGGGCCGAAGGGTCTGTTCCTGTACTATTTCCAGAGGAAATAAGGGGAATGCATGTGAGAATGTTGGCGAGGCTTCATGTGGAATAATGGGTTCAGTTTTGGCTACCTTGCTAAAGTAAGGATGTTGTCAAGCTGGATAGAGCGCTGAGAAGATTTACAATGATGTTGCCAGGACTAAAGAGCCTGAACTATCAGGAGAGGATGGGCAGGCTAGGACTCTACTCATTGGAGAGTAGAAGGTTGTGGGGTGATCTTATAGAGGTGTACACAATCACGAGGGGAATAGATAGGGTGAATGCACTGCATCTTTTACCAAGGGTGGGGGGGATCAGGAATTAGAGGACATAGGTTTAAGGTGAGAGGGGAAAGATTTACTAGGAACCTGAGGGACAACTTTCTTCACTCAGAGGGTGGTGGGTATATGAAACGAGCTTCCAGAGGAGGGAGTTGAGGCAGGAACTATAACAACATTTAAGAGACAGGAGCATGGATAGGAAAGGCTTTGAGGGAAATGAAGGCAGGTGGGACTAGCTTAGGTGGGTGAATGGCCAAGTTGGACTGAAGGGCCTGTTTCCCTACTGTGATATACTGTGACCCTGTCTAGCGGTGGGCCTCGGGGTTCGGTGCTGGGCCCATTACTGCTTTGTCAGCTGCATCAACGATGTGGATGAGAATGTACAGGGCAAGATTAGCAAGTTTGCTGGTGATACAAAAGTAAGTGGTTTTGCAGATAGTGAAGATGGTTGTGAACGATTGCAGCAGGATCTGGATCGATTGGCCAGGTGGGCAGAGGAATGGTCGATGGAATTTAATACAGAGCAGTGTGAGGTGTTGATTTTGGGACGTGGAAGGGCAGGACCTACACAGTGAATGGTTGGCCTCTGGGTAGTGTTGTAGAGCAGAGGGATCTAGGAGTACAGGTGCATGGTTCCTTGAAGGTCGAGTCACAGGTAGATAAGGTGGTCAGAAAAGGCTTTTGGCACTTTGGCCTTCATCAGTCAGAGTATTAAGTGTTTAGAACTTGAGAGGTCATGTTGCAGTTGTCTAAGACTGGTTGATGAGACCGCATTTAGAATATTGTATTCAGTTCTGGGCACCATGTTATAGGAAAGATATTGTCAAACTTGAAAGGGTTCTGAAAAGATTTATGAGGATGTTGCCAGGACTAGAGGGTGTGAGCTATAGGGAGAGGTTGAGCAGGCTGGGTCTCTATTCCATGAAGCGCAGGAGAATGAGGGGAGATCATATAGAAGTGTATAAAATCATGACAAGAATAGTTTGGGGAGATGCACAGAGTATTTTGCCAAGAGTAGGGGTATCAAGGACCAGAGGACATAGGTTTAAGGTGAAGGGGAAATTATTTAATAGGAATCTGAGGGGTAACTTTTTCACATAAAGGGTGGTGGGTGTATGGAACATGCTGCCAGAGGAGGGAGTTGAGGCTGGGACTATCCAATTGTTTAAGAAAGTTAGACAGGTCCATGGATAGGACACGTTATGAGGGATATGGACCAAGTGCAGGCAGGTGGGACTAGTGCAGCTGGGACATTGTTGGTCGGTGTGGGCAAGTTGGGCCGAAGGGCCTGATTCCACACTGTACTAATCTATGACTAAAAGTAACTGCAGTTTGGAACTATGCTTAAGGAATACTTAGCGTGAGAGTTTAAAAGAAAGTGGCTGCCAGGTTACCATAGCAACCTTTACTACACTTCAAGGTGCTTTAGCACATTTCGAGGAGTGTGAGATATTTGAGGGAGATGAGAAGACTTGGTGCAACTTTCCTGAACTTGCTTCCTCAGATTAGTTTAGTTTAGGAAGGAACTGCAGATGCTGGTTTAATCCGAAGATATCACAAAATGGGGAAGTAACTCAGCGGGACAGGCAGCATCTCTGGAGAGAAGGAATGGGTGATGTTTCGGGTCGGGACCTTTCATCAGACTGAAGAATGGTCTTGACCCAAAATGTCACCCATTCCTCCTTCAGGTCTGAAGAAGGGTCTCGACCTGAAACGTTACCCATTCCATCTCTTTTTTGCATAATTTGCAGATGACACAAAGCTGGGTGGCAGTGTGAACTGTGAGGGGGATGCTATGAGGATGCAGGGTGACTTGGACAGGTTGGGTAAGTGGGCAGATGTATGGCAGATGCAGTTTAATGTGGATAAATGTGAGGTCATCCACTTTGGTGGCAAAAACAGGAAGGCAGATTATTATCTGAATGGTGTCAAGTTGGGAAAAGGGGAAGTACAACGAGACCTGGGGGTCCTTGTTCATCAGTCACTGAAAGTAAGCATGCAGGTACAGCAGGCAGTGAAGAAAGCGAATGGCATGTTGGCCTTCATAACAAGAGGAGTTTAGTATATGAGCAAAAGTCCTTCTGCAGCTGTACAGGGCTCTAGTGAAACCACACCTGGAGTATTGTGTGCAGTTTCGGACTCCAAAGTTGAGGAAGGACATTCTTGCTACTGTGGGAGTGCAGCGTAGGTTTACAAGGTTAATTCCCGGGATGGTGGGTCATATGTTGATAGATGGAGTAGTGGCTGGGCTTGTACATTCTGGAATCTCGAAGGATGAGAAGGGATCTTATTGAAACATATAGGACTATTAAGAGTTTGGACAGGAAACATGTCTAGAGGCAGGAAACATGTTCCCGATGTTTGGAGAGTCCAGAACCAGGGGCCACAGTTTAAGAATAAGGGGTCGGCCATTTAGAACGGAGATGAGGAAAAACTTTTTCACCCAGAGAGTTGTGAATCTGTGGAATTATCTGCCTCAGAAGGCAGTGGACACCAACTCTGTGGAGGCTTTCAAGAGAGAGTTAGATAGAGCTCTTAAAGATAGCGGTGTCAAGGGATATGGTGAGAAGGCAGGAATGGGGTACTGATTGTGGATGATCAGTCATGATCACTGTGAATGGTGGTACTGGCTCGAAGGGCCTATTGTCTATTGTTTATTGTCCTGCTGAGTTACCCCAGCATTTTGTGTCCCTCTTTAGTTTAGTATAGTTTAGTTTAGTTTAGTTTAGTTTAGTTTAGTGTCATTTTAGTTTTGTGATACAATGTGGAAACAGGCCCTTTGGCCCGCTGGGTCCGCACTGACCAGTGATCACAGCAGCCCTACCCTACACACTGGGCACAATTCTTACGGAAGCCAATTAACTTGCAGACCTGACTGTCTTTGGAATATGGGATGAAACCAGAGCACCCAGAGAAAACCCACGCGGTCACTGGGAGAAGGTGCAAACTCCGTACGAGACTCCATGTCTCCGTACGAGACCCCTCCTCTTGGCACGAGACTCTGTGCATTTACCCGATCGATCCCTCAAATGATTTTGTGCACCTCTGTAAGATCACCCCTCATCCTCTAGCGCTCCAAGGAATAACTCGGAAAGAAACTAGTACAACTGCAAGCCTTCTCTTGCTATGGAAGACCCGGTGGCGCAGCGGTAGAGTTGCTGCCTTGCAGCACTTGCAGCGCCGGAGACCCGGGTTCGATCCTGGCTGCGGGCGCTGTCTGCCCGCAGTTTGCAGTACGGCGTTTGTACGTTCTCCCCGTGACCTGCGTGGGTTTTCTCCGAAGATCTTCGGTTTCCTCCCACAGTCCAAAGACGTACAGTTTTGTGGATTAATTGGCTGGGTGTTAAATGTAAATATTGTGTGTAGGATAGTGTTAATGTGCGGGGATCGCTGGTCGGCACGGACTCGGTGGGCCGAAGGGCCTGTTTCCGCGCCGTACCTCCAAACCAAAACTAAACTAAACCAAATAGTCCCAGCTTGCTCAACCCTTCTCTGCAGCTCAGGCACTCAAGTCCTGGCAACTTCCTCGTACATTTTCTCTGCACCCTTTCCTGTAACACAGTGACCAAAACTGAACACAATGCTCTTAATGCGGCCTCACCAACCTCTTAGGTTAATTGCAACATGACCTTCCAACTTCTGCACTCAATACCCGACTTCTGAACTCAATACGATACTCGATACTCAAGTCATCTCCTTTAAACTCTGCCCCTCTCACCTGAAAGCCACGTGCCCCCTGGCAATTGATTCTTCCACCCTGGGAACAAGGTTGTGACTGATCTGAGGATGACGAGCTCAGTTCCCGGTCGCCGTAGACTTATTGAACAAAGGTCACTGATCAGATCAATATCCCAGCGTAATAAGCAAAGCTGTGGCATTGACCAACGGCACTGGGCAGGGTGGGATGTTAGCAGCAGGAGGTTTTAGACCCTACACGCTGTCTTTGACTGGATTAGTGAACACCATTCAGCCCCTCTCTACCCTCCCTGCCTCGAGGTGTAGAAGCAACAACTCATTTTTAGTTGAGTTTAGTTTGCAGATACAGCAGGGCTCACCCTGTCCTCGCTGAACAGCGATCCCTGCACATTGACACTGCCCTACAAGCACCAGGGACAATTTATTTTACATTTACACCAAGCCAATTAACCTACAAACCTGCACGTCTTTGGAGCGCGGGCAGAATCCGAAGATCTCGGAGAAAACCCACGCAGGTCACGGGGAAAACGCACAAACTCCGTACAGACAGCACCCGTAGTAGGGATCGGACCCGGGTCTCTGGCGCAGTGGCTGTGCTGCTACTTCTGTGGTGAATCTGTGGAATTCATTGCCACAGACGGTTGTGGAGGACAAGACAATGGGTGTGCTTAAGGCGGAGATTGGCAGATTCATGATTAATACGGGTGACAGGGGTTATGGGGAGAAGGCAGGAGAATGGGCATGCGATCAGCCATGATTGAATGATGGAGTAGACTTGATGGGCCGAATGGCCTAATTCTGCACCTACAACACATGAACTTATGAAGTTTAACTTGGCATCATGTTGGGCACGACCATTGTGGGCCGAAGGGCCTGTTCCTGCCCTGCTCTGATCTGTGTTTTATGTGGTAAGGTCTATTGTCCATGAGGACATATTATATTCTCTGACTAATTCTGCTATTATGACTAATGAACATGAATTCAAAGTGCTTCGGAAGTGTTTCCGTGAGGTACAGGGGTATTCCAGGCCAATTACCACTGGCTTCAAGGGGAACAGCCACTCTCAACATCAAGGCTGTTGGATTGGCACGGTGGCGCAGCGGTAGAGCTGCGACCTCACAGCGCCGGAGACCCGGGTTTGATCCCGACTACGGGTGCTGTCTGTACGGAGTTTGTACCTTCTCCCCGTGACCTGCGTGGTGAAACCGCAGTCACTGGTATGACCAGAGCCCAATATACGATCGTCCCCAAATCCAATACTCCCCAAAACTCATACGCCGGCAGAGAGAGACAAAATCTTGATTTAGAACCAGTTATGCAGGAAGGCAGGAAAACGGGATTGGGAGGCCGACATCAGCCATGATTGAATGGTGGAGGGGACAATTCTAATTACTCAATGGGCTAATTCTCATCCTATAACCTGTGAACTTGTGAACTGTGTACCTCACTGTAACGCTGATACAACCCCCACTGTAACACTGATACACCCCCACCCTCACACTGATACACCCCCCACCCTCACACTGATACACCCCCCACCACCCCCATCACACTGATACACCCCCACCCTCACACTGATACACCCCCCCACCCTCACACTGATACACCCCCCACCCTCACACTGATACACCCCCCACCCTCACACTGATGCACCCCCACCCTCACACTGATACACCCCACCCTCACACTGATCCACCCCCACTGTAACACTGATGCACCCCCACCCTCACACTGATACACCCCCACCCTCACACTGATACACCCCCACCCTGTAACACTGATGCACCCCACCCTCACACTGATACACCCCCACCCTCACACTGATACACCCCCACTGTAACACTGATGCACCCCCCCACCCTCACACTGATACACCCCCCACCCTCACACTGATACACCCCCACTGTAACACTGATACACCCCCCACCCTCACACTGATACACCCCCACCCTCACACTGATACACCCCCACTGTAACACTACACCCCCCACCCTCACACTGATACCCCCCACCCTCACACTGATACACCCCCACTGTAACACTGCACCCCCCACCCTCACACTGATACCCCCACCCTCACACTGATACACCCCCACTGTAACACTGACACCCCCCACCCTCACACTGATACACCCCCACCCTCACACTGATACACCCCCACTGTAACACTGATACACCCCCACTGTAACACCACCCCCCATGATACACCCCCACCCTCACACTGATACACCCCCACTGTAACACTACCAACCCCCCACCCTCACATTGATACACCCCCCACTCTCACTTCAACAAGACTTTCCTCCATTGCTCCCTCCCCGCACCCCGGGTACAATGTGTGACCCTCTGTGTGCTGTATAAAGGGCCTCTCTGTGAATGCCGCCACCTCCCCCTCTCCCCGTGTACTGTGAGCTCGATCAACTGTATCACTTGGGCCAGGCGTTGGCCAGCTCTCCAGTCAACTCTGCCTTGCTGTAGTTCTGCTTTGTTCGTAGACCTTGCAAGCACAGGGTGGGATTGTACGTGAAAGGTGCTGGCAGGAGCAGGGTGCTGCTGCTGCTGTTGGGTGACCGGGCAGCTCGGGGTGTGGGTCCGTGTCTGGCCGAGCGAGCAGGCTGAGCGAGATCCTGGCAGCGCTGCAGCGGAGGCTCGCTCCATGGTGAAGGAGAGTGTGTGTGGCCCTGACTCACTGCTGAGACAACACCGTAAACACTGCTCCACGCTGACTTCATGCTGCTGACTAATGTTCCCAAAGGACATCTCTGTCCATCATCTCACTCACACTGACAGACATACTCTCTCTCCCTCACCATCTCTCTCTCTATCTCTCTCTCTCTATCTCTCTATCTCTCTCTCTCTCTATCTCTCTCTCTCTCTATCTCTCTCTATCTCTCTCTCTCTATCTCTATCTCTATCTCTATCTCTATCTCTATCTCTATCTCTATCTCTATCTCTCTCTCTCTCTCTCTCTTCTCTCTCTCTATCTCTCTCGCTCATCTCTCTCTCTCCATCTTTCTCTCTCTCTCTCTCTTTCTCTCTCTCCATCTCTCTCTCTATCTCTCTCCATCTCACTCTCACTCTCTCTCTCTCTCTCTCTCTCTCTCTCCATCTCTCTCTCTCTCTCCATCTCACTCTCTCTCTCTCTCTCTCTCTCCATCTCCATCTCTCTCTCTCTCCATCTCACTCTCTCTCTCTTTCTCTCTCTCTCCATCTCACTCTCTCTCTCTCCATATCTCTCTTCCCTCTCTTCCCAATCTCTCCCCGTCTCTCTTTCTCTCTCCTCTCGTCCTCCCATTCACCATCCCTCTCTTCACTCTGCACGTTAGCTCTCTCCATCTCTCTTTATCTCTCTTTCTCTCTCTCTCTCTCTCTCTCTCTCTCTCTCTCTCTCTCTCTCACACACACACACTTTCTTTCTCCTATGTTTCTCTCTTGCTCTCACTCCCTCTCTCTCTTTCTCTCTCACTCTCTTCTCTCTCTCTGTCACTCTCTCTCTCTCTTTCTCTCTCACTCTCTTCTCTCTCTCTGTCACTCCCGTCTCTCTTTCCCTCTCTCTTGGCGTCTCACTCTCACTCTCTCTCTCACACACACTCACTCCCAGTCGGTCAGTCTGTCTCACTCCCTCTCTCTCTCCCTCCCTCCTTCCCTTGCTCTCTCCAACCCTCTCTCTCTGGCTTACTCTCCCTCTCTCTCAGCTGGAGAGGGTGCAGAGAGGATTCACCAGGATGTTGCCAGGACTCGAGGGCCTGACTTATATGGAGAGTGTTTGAGCATCTGAAGCTGAGGGGTGACCTGATAAAATTATGAAATGCATAGAGAGGGTAGACAGTCAGAACCTGTGTACCAGGAAGGAGATGTCAAAGACCAGAGGGCATAGACTGGGTGAGAGGGACAGAGTTGAAAGGAGATGTGCGGGGCAAGATTTTTTACACAGTGGGTGGTGGGTGCCTGGAACGCGCTGCCAGGGGTGGTGGTGGAGGAAGATACGAGAGTGGTGTTTGAGGGGCTTTTGGATAGGCTCATGGGTGTGCAGGGAATGGAGGGATATGGATCACATGCAGGCAATTAAGAGTTGGTCTTGGCATCGTGTTCAGCACAGACATTGTGGGCCGAAGGGCCTGTTCCTGTGCTGTACTTTTCCAAAGAGTTATAGTCATCCAGCAAGGAAACAGGCCCTTCTGCCCAACTTGCCCATGCCGACCAAGATGCCCCATCCACACTGTTCCCACCTGTATGGGATTGGCCCGTATCCATCTAAACCTGTCCTCTCCATGCACCTGTCCAAAAGTTGCTATAATACCTGCCTTAACTATCTCCTCTGGCAGCTCATTCCCTTCTTCTGTGTAAAAAAGTTGCCCCTCAGGTACCTATTAAATCTTTCCCCTCTCACCTTAACCCTATGTCCTCTCGGTCATGATAATCCCCAACTCTGGGTAAAAGACTCTGTGCATTCTATTCCCCTCATGATCGTACACACCTCTGTAAGATCACCCCTCATCCTCCTGCACGATAAGTCCCAGCCTGTCCTGTAGCCCAGGCCCTCAAATATATCTTTCCATCTTCTCAACATTGTACGAGGCAATTGTTCTGGTCTGGATGTATCTGTAAGGCCAATCCTTCATCTGCACGATGATCGATAAATGTGTTCAGACATTGATCCCCGCGTGCGTAATTGGATTGGGATATTAATAGACAGATTACTTATGTTGATTTCTTGCTGTTATTATTTCTGATGTCACTTCTCCAGTAAACTAACACTCACGCACAAGCCATAAGGGAGCACATTACCTCAGTGTACAAACACGCACCATCATTACCCCTTCCTCCTGCAATATAATAACGTCACCACTGACAGCAATTACTGGCATTGTTCTGTCGAGTCATAGTTCAGTTTAGATTATCAATGTTGCATGCACCGAGGTTGGTTTGGCTCGTTGTCACCTAGAGCGAGACACAGATTTTGGTTGAATTTGATTTGTTTCCATGTGTACCAAGGGGCACATTGTTTAGGAAAGAACTGCACATGCCGGTCTAAATCGAAGGTGGACACAAAATGCGGGCGGTCACGGTGGCGCAGCGGCAGAGTTGCTGCCTTACAGCGAATGCAGCGCCGGACACCCGGGTTCCATCCCGACTACGGGTGCTGTCTGTACGGAGTTTGCACGCTCTCCCCGTGACCTGCGTGGGTTTTCTCCGACATCTCTGCAGAGTTTGGTATTGTTCATTTTCATGTACACCGAGGGACAGTGTTTCGTTTAGGTTAGTTTAGTTTATTGTCGCATGGTAAAAAGCTTATTTTGTTGCCCGCTATCCAGTCAGCGAAAAGACTATACATGATTACGATGCGTATAGGAGTTGGGAGGCCATGTTGCAGTTGTACAAGATGTTGGTGAGGCCGCATTGAAAGTATTGTGTACAGTTCTGGGCACCGTGTTATAGGAAAGCTGTTGTCAAGCTGGCGAGCGTGCAGAGAAGATTAACGAGGATGTTGCCAGGACTCGAGGGCCTGAGCTACAGGGAGAGGTTGAGCAGGCTGGGACTCTATTCCTTGGAGCGCAGGAGGATGAGGGGTGATCTTATACAGGTGCACAATATCATGAGACAAATAGATCGGGTAGACGCACAGAGTCTCTTGCCCTGAGTAGGTGAATCGAGAACCAGAGGACATAGGTTTAAGGTGAGGGGGGAATGATTTAATGGGAACCTGAGGGGTAACTTTTCCACACAAAGGGCGGTGGGGATATGCAACGAGCTGCCAGAGGAGGTAGTTGAGGCTGGGACTATTGCGACATTTGATTGAATGGCGGAGTAGACTCGATGGGCCAAATGCCCACATTCTGCTCCTATCACATGGTCTTGTGGTGAGGTTTGGTGCTGTAGTCTGTTCACAGTAGCCTCTAGTTTGTGATTAGGGATGGTACAGAGAGCTCAGGCACATACACTAACACTGTCCACATGACCAGAAGTCTAAGGCCATGAGAGAGATGTCATTCTGTAATGTGTATGAAGGAACTGCAGATGCTTGTTTACACTGAAGGTAGACACAAAATGCTGGAGTAACTCAGCGGGTCAAGCAGCATCTCTGGAGAAACTCTGGATGAGTGACATTTCATAGGTTCTTAAGTTCATAAGTGATAGGAGTAGAATTAGACCATTCGACCCATCAAGTCTATTCCACCATTCAATCATGGCTGATCTATCTTTCCCTCCAAGCCCCATTCTCCTGCCTGCTCCCCATCACCCCTGATTCCTGTACTAATCAAGAATCTACCTATCTCTGCCGTAAAAATATCCATTGACTTGGCCTCAACAGCCTTCTGTGGCAATGAATTCCACAGATTCACCACTCTTTGACTTAAGGGCCTGTCCCACTGTACGAGGTAATTCAAGAGTTCTCCCGAGTTTTCCCCTGATTCGAGCTCGGAGAATGTCCGTAGCGGTCCGCAGGAGATCGTGGATGTCTCGTAGCGGCGCGTACGAGTATTTTTTTACTCGTGGACATTTTTCACGGTGTTGAAAGGAAGTCACGAATTTACTGGATTTCCCGAGTACCGACCGCTACTTGTACGAGCCGCTACGGGACATTCACGAACTCCTACGGACCCGCTACGGACATTCTCCGAGTTCGAATCAGGGGAAAACTCGGGAGAACACTTGAATCACCTCGTACAGTGGGACAGGGGCTTAAAGAAATTCCTCCTCATCTTCCAAAAAGAATGTCCTTTAATTCTGAGGCTATGACCTCTGGTCCTAGACCTTCCCACTAGTGGAAACATCCTCTGAACATCCACTCCACCCAGATCTTTCACTGTTCGGTAAGTTTCAATGAGGTCCCCTCCTCATCCTTCTAAACTCCAGCGGGTACAGGCCCAGTGCCGGCAATCGCTCATCATATGTTGACCCACTTATTCCCGGGATCATTCTGGTAAACCTCTGGTCAGCTCACCCTTTCTCAGATATGGGGCCCTAAGTTGCATCTCCGGTCTGAAGAAGGGTCTCGACCCGAAATGTCAACCATCCTTTCTCTCCAGAGATGTTGCCTGACCCGCTGAGTTACTCCAGCACTTTGTGTCTATAGTCAGTGTCGGTATGTAACATTGATATAAATAACTCTTTCCCACCTCCACAAAACTCCTTTGTGCCTTTTTGGAAGTCAATCCAATAATTTTTTGTGCAGGAAGGAACTGCAGATGCTGGTTTAAACCGAAGATAGACACAAAATGCTGGAGTAACTCAATGGGACAGGCAGCATCTCTGGAGAGAAGGAATGGGTGATGTTTCGGGTCGAGACCCTTCTTCAGACTTGACCCGCAACGTCACCCATTCCTTCTCTCCAGAGATGCTGCCTGTCTCGCTGAGTAATGCCCCTGTCCCACTTAGGAAACCTGAACGGAAACCTCTGGAGACTTTGCGCCCCACCCAAGGTTTCCGTGCGGTTCCCGGAGGTTTTTGTTCTCCGGCAACCACCTTCAACTAGCATCGCAACCGGCTTCGACTACAAATATTACCGATTTTTAAAACGGAAACCACTTTCGACCATTAGGGAGACTGACAAAAGCCTCCGGGAACCGCACGGAAACCTTGGGTGGGGCGCAAAGTCTCCAGAGGTTTCCGTTCAGGTTTTCCTAAGTGGGACAGGGGCATTACTCCAACATTTTGTGTCAATTACAGTACTCCTTGTTCTCGTTTCCCGAGTGGTTTTGAGTTGGCTGCTGAGCTGTTATCAGGCAACTGGACCATCCTATCCCAACTAGAGAGCAGTCTTCGACTACTGTCTACCTCATTGGAGACCCTCGGTCTATCTTTGATCAGACTTTCCTGGCTTTATCTTGCACTGAACGTCATTCAATTTATTTCCTTTATCATGTATCTGTGAACGGCGCGATTGTAACCGTCTACAGTCTTTCCCCTGGCTGGATCGCACGCAGCAAAAGCTTTGCACTGTACCTTGGTGCACGTGACAATGAATAAACTCAACTAAACTAAACCCCTGGCACAGTGGCGCTGCGGCAGAGTCGCTGCCTTGCAGAGTTCACAGTGTCAGAGACCAATGTTCCATCCCGGCTACGGGCGCTGTCTGCACGGAGTTTGCACGTTCTCCCCGTGACCCGCGCGGGTTTTCTCCGGGATCTTCGGTTTCCTCCCACCCTCCAAAGACGGGCAGGTTTGTAGGTTAGTTGGCTTGGTGCAAATGTAAAAATTGTCCCAAGCGCGTGTGTAGGATAGTGTTCGTGTGCGGGGATCGCCAGTCGGTGCAGGCCCGGTGGGGCCGAAGGGCCTGTTTCAGCGCTGTATCACTAAACTAAACTGGGAAAAACAAACAAAGTGCAGCTACTGGAAACCTGAACTGAAAAGCAGGGAACCAGCTGGAAATGCTCGGCTGGTCAAGCAGCATCCGTGGGGAGAGATGTAGTTAACCCTTCCCGAGCCGCTGGGCTCAGCGCCACCAGGTACATCTGTCAGTAAAAGGCTCTGCGCTGCAGGAACCTGAGTGGACACTGCTCTCCTTCTCCCTCGCTGCCTGCATCTCTCCGCCTGTCTCATCCATCACTCACTCACTCTTAATGCACACTCCCTGGCACTATCTCTCCCCCTCTCTCTCTTTCCCCTCTCCCTCGCTACCTCTCTCTCTCCTCCTCTCCCTTTCTCTTTCTCTCTCTCTGTTCATCTGATGGCCGAGGTGTACCTCTCTCTCTCACGCTCTGTTTGTCTGCCTAGCTGTTTCAATGTCTCATTCTCCAGTCCATCCCTCTCTCCCATGCCCCTCTCTCTCCTCTCTCTCTCTCCCTCTCCTCTCTCTCTTTCCCTCCTCTCTCCCCCTCTCTCTCTCTCCTTCCCTCCCTCCCTACCCCCTCTCTCTCCTCTGCCCCTATCTCTCTCCCCTCCTCTTTGTCCCTCCCCCCTCTCTCTCCTCCTCTTCTCTCTCTTGCCCTCTCCCCCCTCTCTCTTCCTCCTCTGCCCCCTCTATCTTTCCCTTCTCTCTTTTCTCTCTTTCTCTCCTTCTCTCTCTCGCTCCCCCTCCCCTCTCTCTCTGCCCCTCTCTCCCCTCTCTCTCTCTCCCCCTCTCTCTCTCCCCCCCCCTCTCTCTGCCCCCCCTCTCTCTACCCCTCCCTCTCTCCCTCTCTCTCTTTCGTCTCTCCTCCCTCCCTCCCTCTCTCCCAGATTGTAGGACGTGGTGCAGTGACTGGGTGAGCCGGGCTCAGTTGCGGACGGGTGACGGGTTCGGTGCCAGGCTGTTGTAGCCGCAGTTTACCAGAGCCAACAGGGAGAGCCTCAGGACAAGCTGATGTTTATGTGTAAACAGCGGGGACTGAGCAGATGGTGTATAAATGTACCGTGCGCTCCATGAGAGAGGTGCCGCTGTTCCAGGGAGTGGAGATCCCAATTCAGCACGGCAGCGCCCGCAACATCCCAGAGAAACCCGGGCATAAAGCCCCCTGCCCCCCTCCACACCTTCCCATCACACACTCCGGGGCAGAGACAGACTTACAGTAGCTTCTCTCTCTCTCTCTCTCTCTCTCTCTCTCGCTGTCTCTCGTTCTCCCCCTCTGTCTCTCTCTTTCACCCACTTTCTATCTCACTCTCGCTCCCTCTCTCTCTCCTCTCTCTCTGTCACTATCTCTGCCTGTATCTCTGAGTCTCACTCTCCCTCCCTCTCTCTCTCTCTCTCTCTCTCTCTTTCTCTCTCACCCCCCCCCCCCCCCCCTCTCAGTCACTGTCTCTGTCTCTTTCTATTTCCACTGCCCTTTCTCTCCCTGTCTCTGACTCTCTTTCTTTATCTCTCGCTCTCTCTTTCCATGTCACTTTGTCTCTTTCTGTCTTCCTCTTTCACTCTCTCTGTGCTTCTCTCTCCCTCTTTTTCTCCCTTGCTCTCCCCCCTCCCCCCCCCCCCCCCCCCCCCCCCCCACCCCTTTCACTCTCCCCCTCTAACTACAATTTCACTCCCATTAACCTGACACTGGACGGACCTGTGCAGAGTAAAGCATCGCCCCCAAACCCTCGGTGGGAAAAGCAATTTTGCAACACTGCGGGGACGGGCTGGCAGGCAGCTTACCGATGGGCGGAAGGGCCTCTGGGTGTGTTCCGCTTGCTCTGGCGGGGATTGTCAGACCTTGGGTTGTCCACGTTGAAGGCTGAGTGGGTGGGCAGATGGCTCCTGACCCCCTCCCCACCAGTTTGACCTTGCCAAGAGCCAAGTTTACTTGTCAACTGGCAACAGAAAAACAAGATTATTTCTTGCTGCAGGCTCGTACACGCACTAAAACACAATTAAATATAGAATAATCCAAAACATAACAAATTAGCAATTGGTGATACAGGCGAAAAAGACCAGAATAGTGAGAAACTAGACTCCATAGTGCATTCAGGAAACATATGAAACAATACAGTCCATAAATTCACAAGTTCTAGGAGAATAATTAAGCCATTTGGCCCATCGAGTCTACTCAGCCATTCACTCACTGCTGATCTAACGCTCCCTCTCAACCCCATTCTCCTGCCTTCTCCCTATAACCCGACAGTCCATAGATTACTGAGACAGTTTTTGCTTTGTTTGAGGGATGCTGCATAGAAACAGGCCCTTCGGCCCATCGAGCCAGCGCCGACCAGTGATCACGTGTCTACCCTACACACGCTTGGGGACTATTTACAGTGGCCAATTAACCTACAAACCTGCACGCCTTTGGCGTGTGGGAGGAAACCGGAGCACCCGGAGACAACCCACGCAGGTCACGGAGGGGACGTACAAAGTTAACATCCACAGCACCTGAGACCAGGATGGAAACTGGGTCTGTGGCGCTGTGAGGCAGCAGCTCTACCCGCTGTGCCACACTGCCGAGTGCTTCTCCCGTGTCTCATGGTCTTCTGGTCTCTCTCCCTCTCGCTCCCCAGACTGCCTGTTCGTTACCGATTACTTCACCAGGACCCCGCGCAAGCTCAACGCCTTCACTTCCTTCACTAGCGCCGAGCTCTTCCACTTTCCACGTGCCCGAGGACACGGTGGTGGCCATCTGGAACCTGATCACCTTCAAGGAGCAGGGGGGAAGCTTCGGAGATTCCTGCCCGGATCGGGACATCACTGTGTGAGTGTCATTGGGGGGAAGGGGAGGGGAGGGGGGGGGGGGGGTGAGTGGAGGGAAGGCGGAGAGGGAAGAGGGGGCGGGAAGAGGGAGGGGGAAGGCGAGGAAGGGGGGGGAGGGGGGGGAAGGGTGGAGAGGAGGGAGGAGGCTGAGGAGAGGGAGGAGAGAGGAGGAGAGGCGGGAGAGGGTGAGAGGGGTGTGGGGGAGGGGAGGAGGGGGTTAGAAAGAGGAGGGGAGAAGGGTGGGGAAGAGGGAGGGAGGTGGGAGGCAGGGGGGCAGGAGGAGTGGCGGAGGGGAAGGGAGGGGGACAGGAGAGGGTGAGGGTGATGTGGGGGTCAGGGAAGGGAAGGGGAGGGAGGTGGGGTTGTGACTCAAGGTAGGGAGGAAAACCCACCAAGTGCTGGAGTAATTCTTGCAAGCAGCTGAACAGTCACGGCCTCGCAGCACCAGAGACTCGGGTTTGATCCTGAATTGGGTGCTGTTTGTGTGGAGTTCGCAGGTTCTCCCTGTGACCACGTGGGTTTCCTCCAGATACTCCGGTTTCCTCCTGCATACCAAAGGCATGTGGGTTTGTAGGTCGATCGGTCGTGTTTAGAGGGAAGCGGCGGTCCTGATCCTAAACATCGCGTCCTCCACAGATGCTGCCTGACCCGCTGAGTTACTCCAGCACTCTGTGAAACGTCACCTATCCATGTTCTCCACAGATGCTGCCCGACCCGTTGAGTTACACCCGCACTCTGTGAAACGTCACCTATCCATGTTCTCCACAGGTGCTGCCTGACCCACTGAGTTACTGCAGTTCCTTCCTACACAAGTAAACTAACTCAGCACGCTAGGCAGCATCAGTCAGAGGATAGTGAATCTGTCTGATTCATTGCCACAGACGGCTGTGGAGGCCAAGTCATTGGGTATTTTTAAACCAGAGATTCTTGATTTGTACGAGTGTCAGAGGTTACAGGGAGAAGGCAGAAGAATGGGGTTGAGAGAGAAAGATAGATCGTGGCATGAACGAATGGCAGAGTCGACTTGATGGGCCAAATGGCCTAATTCTGCTCCTATCACTTATGAACACGAGTTTCTCTGGAGGGAATGTTTAAGAAGGAACTGCAGATGCTGGGAAATCATAGAGAGCAAGAGAAGGTCTTCAAAGTAGGAGAGGAGGAGGGGCTCGACCTGAAACGTTCCCTATTTCCTTTGCTCCATAGATGCTGCCTCAGCCGCTGCGTTTCTCCAGCATTTTTGTCTGTCTCTGGAGGGAATGATTAGTTTAGTTTAGTTTGTTGTCACGTGTACCGAGGTGCAGTGAAAAGGTTGGTTGCGTGCTAACCAGCCAGCGGATTACACTCGAGCTGTCCACAGTGTACAGATACATGATACGGGATACACGATAATTGTTACCTTTTTGCATATCCTTCATTCATTTGTTCTCATATCTACATCACCGTCTATATCTCTCGTTTCCCTCTCCCCTGACTCTCAGTCTGAAGAAGGGTGTCTACCCGAAACATCACCCATTCCTCTTCTCCAGAGACACTGTGACCCGCTGAGTTACTCCAGATTTTTTGTGTCTCTCTCCATAACGTTTAGTGCAAGGTAAATTTTGCTGCAAGATTTAGGTGATGGTATACGAAACGATAGAACTTTATTTATCCCAGAAGGGAAATTGATCGGCCAAGACATAAAAACACAAAATACATCAAACATGAAATTAAAGTGACGAGTGGAAAGGATTGGGGATGTGCAAACATTGTGGGGGTGGGGAGAGTCAGTCTGAGTCTACCCCGGGACAGAAGGGGGAGAGGTTGTACAGTTTGATCGCCACAGGGAAGAAGGATCTCCTGTGGCGTTCTGTCCTGCATCTTGGTGGAACCAGTCTGTTGCTGAAGGTGCTCCTCAGGTTGACCAGTGTGTCATGGAGGGGGTGAGCTGTATTGTCCAAGATGCTCCACAGTTTGAGGAGCATCCTCCCCTCCAAGACCAACCTCCCATGTATCCAACTCCAACTCCGCCCCCAGGACGGAGCCAGACTTCCCGATGAGCTTGTTGATCCTGTTGGCGTCCGCGGCCTTTGCCCTCTTGCCCCGGCACACGGCAGCCAAGAAGATGGCACCGGCCACCAGCGACTGGTAGAACATCTGCAGCATCTTACTGCAGACGGGTCGGGATCCTCCTTCGGATGGTTAATCGCTCAACGGTGGGCTGACGCCTTGCTCTGGCATCTCTCCGTCAGGTACTTCAGGCCGGGGGCACCGCCCGTCATCAACCCCCTCCGCACCCGCTTCCCCGGCGACACCGTGGTGCCGGGCTCCTTCGCAGTCACCCTGACCTGGAGTTTGCCAAACCGCACCACCGGCGCCTTCAACATCACCAGCCCGCTGCCCGGGGACTGGTTCCTCGCCGCGCACCTACCCAAGGACACGGGGAAGATTTCGGTCAAGGTCAGTGTCGTGAAACCATCTGCGAGCAAGGGTTTGCATCGAACTCTGTACGTCCTATGTCCTATGAAACGCGGAACAGCACATCACAGGAACAGGCCCTTCAGCCCACAAAGGCCATGCCCAACATGACGCCAATTAAACTAGTCTCCTGCAGTATTGTGTGCAGTTTTTGTCCCCTAATTTTAGGAACAATATTATTGCTATTGAGAGCGTGCAGCGTAGGATTACAAGGTTAATTCCCGGGATGGCGGGACTGTCATATGCTGAGAGAATGGAGCGGTTGGGCTTGTACACTCTGGAGTTTAGAAGGATAAGAGGGGATCCTATTGGACACGCTAGAGGCAGGAAACATGTTCCTGATGTTGGGGGAGTCCAGAACCAGGGGCCACAGTTTAAGAATAAGGAGTAAGCCATTTAGAACGGGGACGAGGAAACACTTTTTCTCGCAGAGAGTGTTGAGTCTGTGGAATTCTCTGCCTCAGAGGGTGGTGGAGGCCGGTTCTCTGGATACTTTCAAGAGAGAGCTAGACAGGGCTCTTAAAGATAGCGGAGTCAGGGGATATGGGGAGAAGGCAAGAACGGGGTACTGATTAGGGATGATCAGCCACGATCATATTGAATGGCGGTGCGAGCTGGAAGGGCCGAATGGCCTACTCCTGCACCTATTGTCTATTGTCTCTTGTCTATTGTCTATTGTCTCTTGCCTTCATAAGTTCATAAGTGACAGGAGCAAAATTAGGCCATTCGGCCCATTGTGTCTACTCCGCCATTCAATCATGGCTGATCTATCTCTCCCTCCCAAGCAAATCCTCCTGTCTTCTTCCCATAACCCCTGACACCCGTACCAATCCAGAATCTGTCTAACTGTATCCATTGACGGCCTCCACAGCTGTCTGTGGCTAAGAATTCCACAGATTCACCACCCTCTGACAAAATAAATTCCTCCCCTTCTCTATTCTAAATGAACGTCCTTTTATTCTGAGGCTGTGGCCTCTGGTCCGAGACTCTCCAACTAGTGGAAACATCCTCTCCACACCCACTCTATCCAGGCCATTCATTATTAGGTAAAATGAGGTTCCCCCCCTCAACCTTCTGTAAGGCAGAGATTGACAGATTCTTGATTAGTACGGGTGTCAGGGGTTATGGGGAGAAGGCAGGAGAATGGGGTTGGGAGTGGCTGATAGACCAGCCATGATAGGATGGCAGAGTAGAGTCGATGGGATGAATGGCCTAATTTCCGTTTCGACAGCTTATGAACATTAGGTATGAGGAAAGATTGGACAAACTTGGCATCAGAGTTGGGATTGTGGGCCGAAGGGCCTGTTCCTGTGCTGTACTCTTCTGTGTTCAATTTTCATAACAGGGCAAAGTATCCAGAATCATTCTGAATCTGGGTTTGGGGTTTTAGGGAGAGATGGACAGACTTGAATTGTTTTCAATGGGACACCGGAGGTTGTGGGAAGACCTGATGGAAGTGTGTAAAATTATGAGAGGCATGGATAGGGTCGACAGTCAGAGCCTTTTTCCCAAGGTGGAAATGTTAAATACTAGCGGGCATAGCTTTAACGTGAGAGGGGCAATGTTTAAAGGAGATGTGCTCAGAGGGGGGTGGGTGCCTGGAACGCACTGTTGAGGGTGGTGGTAGAGGCAGGTACGATAGTGGTATTTAAGAGGCTTTTGGATAGGTACATGGATATGCAGGGAATGGAGGGATATGGATGACGTGCAGGCAGATAAGAGTTGGTCTTGGCATCATGTTCAGCACAGGCTTTGTGGGACGAAGGGCCTGATCTTATGCTGCAGGGTTCCATGTTTCATGTCCTGCGTTCTATGTTCTGTTCCGTGTTGTATGTTTTATGGCCTGTGTCCTATGTTCCTTGATGTATGTTCAATGCCTTGTGTTCTGTGTTCCACGTCCTGTGTTCTATGTTCTATGTTCCATGTTGTATGTGTGTTCCACGTCCTGTGTCCTGTGTCTTGTGTTCTATGTTCCATGTTATATGTTCCATGTCCTGTGTTCTATGTTCTATGTTCCATGTTGTATGTGTGTTCCTCGTCCTGTGTCCTGCGTTCTATGTTCCATGTTGTATGTTCCACGTACTGTGTTCTATGTACTATGTTACATGTTGTATGTGTGTTCCACATCATGTGTTCTGTGTTCCGTGTTGTATGTTCCACATCCTGTGTTCTGTGTTCTATGTCCCATGTTGTATGTTCCACATCCTGTGTCCTGTGTTCCATGTTGTATGTTCCACGTCCTGTGTTCTATGTTCCATGTTGTATGTTCCACGTCCTGTGTCCTGTGCCCTGTGCTCTGCTCACACACTGACTGACGTTCCCTCCTCTGCAGGGCCTCTATGAGGAATGCCAGTACCTGTTCCAGCCCCAGCTCATCGTCCAGAGGTTGGTCGGCATTCCCGTGCTCTTTCCCGGGTACCTGATGGATCAGGTGATCCCGGCCCGCAACAGGTCGTCCCTCTACAAGTGAGTGAATCCCTGAGCAGAGGTGGTACCCCGGTACACGAGAGGCCCACTCCCCTTCACGTTGGGGTGGTCCCATGAAGCTCCCCTGCCCCCTGCAGTCTGTCCAAGTCATGGTCTCTCTGAGCGATGCGGGGGAACGTAAAGCATCTGTATTTAGGGCGGCACAGCGGGTAGAGACCCGGGTTCGATCCTGACCTCGGATGCTGTCCCAGTTTGAGGTGGGGATGAAAAGGTATTGATTGATGGAATTGGTTGAAAGATACAGTGTGGAAACAGTCCCTTCGGCCCATCGAGTCCATGCTGACCATCGATCACCCATTCACACTAGTACTACTGGTATTTTACACAGTGGGTGGTGGGTGCCTGGGAAGTACTGCCGGGGATAATAGTGGAGGCAGATACGATAGTGGGGTTTACGGCGTATGCAGGGAATGGAGGGATATGGATCACGTGCAGGCACAGGAGATTAGTGTAACTTGGCGTCATGTTCAGCACGGACATTGTGGGCTGAAGGGTCCATTCCTGTGCTGTACTGTTAAATTTGGGTTAGATTAGAGATTAGCGATAAAGATTAGATTAGAGATACAGCACGGAAACAGGTCCTTCATCCCACCGAGTCCACACCGACCACACTAGTTCTAAGTTACCTCACTTACTCATCCACTCCTGATACACTAGGAGCACCCGGAGAAAGCCCAGGTGGTCACGGGGAGAACGTGCAAACTCCACAAATGCACAAGCACACACTCACACACACTCACACATGCGCACACACACACATACATGTGCACAGGCGCGCACACACACTTACACACACACATGCGCACACACACACACACGTGCACAGGCACGTGCACACACACACATGCACACGCACGCACATGCACACACGCACACACACATGCACGCACACACACATGCACGCACACACACATGCACGCTTGCACACACATGCACGCTTGCACACACGCAGACACACACATGCGCACACAGGCAATGCATACACGCACATGCACACACGCACATACGTGGCACGCACACACATATGCACGCGTGCACACACATGCACACACACACACGCACACACATGCACGCACACACACATGCACGCACACACACATGCACGCTTGCACACACGCAGACACACACACATGCGCATACACAGGCACACATACACGCACATGCACACACGCACATACATGCACGCACACACACATGCACGCGCACACACACATGCACACACACACAGGCACACGCACACAGGCGCACACACACACTGCCCAGAGGACTCCGCCAGTGACGAGGCTACAGATCCTTCCTGGCTAATTGGAGCCATTAACCGCTGGCAGCAGTCCCACCCCTCGACCACGTCTGGAGCTCCTCCCTGCCTGGTACGTCTCTAACACAGAGCCAGGGACCAGGAGGGAGTGGAAGCCTACTCTAGTGCTCCTGGGCTCACAGCCAAGGGTCAGAGACACACACAAAGACTCACTCTCTGGGCATGAAGCCAGCACAGAGAGACAAGGAGAACCATTGTAGGAGCAAGCTGCACTAATCGATGCCTTGAACCAGGATCGCAGGATGGCCGTCCGTAGATCTAACTTTAATGTTACTCCCTGATGGACCAGGATTTGAAGCATTATATTGACATCAAATGAGGTTGCAGGAACAATCATTAATAATATAGATCAGCACAGCGCAAGAACGGGCCTAGTGTCCGACAATGTCTGTGCTGAGCATGATGCCGAGCCACCACGATAGTGTTTGAAAGGCATTTAGATAGACATACAGATACGCAGGGAATGGAGGGATGTGGCAAGCTACGATGCCAAACTAATTTAATTGGCCCCAGTGCATGAGTGTGCGGTAAAAGTGTGAGAACCAGCAGAGAATTGGCGGGCCGAACGGCCTGCTGTGTATGTCAATGGCTACAATTAAATCAACCTGCACAACCCTGCCTCTGCCTCAACCATGGAACACGAGGATGTCTCTGTGTCTCCATGTCTCTGTGACTGTGACTCTGTGTCTCTGTGACTGTGACTCTGTGTCTCTGTGTCTCTGTGTCTGTGTCTCTGTGACTGTGACTCTGTGTCTCTGTGTCTCTGTGACTGTGACTCTGTGTCTGTGTCTGTGACTCTGTGTCTCTGTGTCACTGTGTCTCTGTGTCTCTGTGACTCTGTGACTCTGTGTCTCTGTGTCTCTGTGACTCTGTGTCTCTGTGTCTCTGTGACTCTGTGTCTGTGACTCTGTGTCTCTGTGTCTGTGACTGTGACTCTGTGTCTGTGACTCTGTGTCTCTGTGTCTCTGTGTCTCTGTGTCTCTGTGTCTCTGTGTCTGTGTCTGTGACTCTGTGTCTCTGTGTCTCTGTGACTCTGTGTCTCTGTGTCTCTGTGTGTCTGTGACTCTGTGTCTCTGTGTCTCTGTGACTCTGTGTCTCTGTGTCTCTGTGTCTCTGTGTCTGTGACTCTGTGTCCCTGTGTCTCTGTGTCTGTGACTCTGTGTCTCTGTGACTCTGTGACTCTGTGTCTCTGTGACTCTGTGTCTCTGTGTCTCTGTGTCTCTGTGACTCTGTGACTCTGTGTCCCTGTGACTCTGTGACTGTGTCTCTGTGTCTGTGACTCTGTGTCTCTGTGTCTCTGTGTCTCTGTGTCTCTGTGTCTCTGTGACTCTGTGACTCTGTGTCTGTGACTCGCTGTGACTGTGTCCCTGTGACTGTGACTCTGTGACTCTGTGTCTCTGTGTCTCTGTGACTGTGACTCTGTGTCTCTGTGTCTCTGTGACTGTGTCCTGTGACTCTGTGTCTCTGTGTCTCTGTGTCTCTGTGACTGTGACTCTGTGTCTCTGTGTCTCTGTGTCTCTGTGACTCTCTGTGTCTCTGTGTCTGTGTCTCTGTGTCTCTGTGTCTCTGTGTCTGTGTCTCTGTGTCTGTGTCTCTGTGTCTCTGTGTCTCTGTGACTCTGTGACTCTGTGACTCTGTGACTCTGTGTCTCTCTATGTCTGTGTGACTGTGACTGTGTCTCTGTGTTTCTGTGTCTCTGTGACTCTGTGACTCTGTGACTCGCTGTGTCTGTGTGACTCTGACTGTGACTCTGTGTCTCTGTGTCTCTGTGTCTCTGTGTCTCTGTGACTCTGTGACTCTGTGACTCGCTGTGTCTGTGTGACTCTGACTGTGACTGTGTCTCTGTGTCACTGTGTCTCTGTGACTCTCTGTGTCTCTGTGTCCCTGTGTCTGTGACTCTGATACTGACTCTATGATATAGTGACTATGGCTTTGTGACCCTCTGACTCCATGGTCTACTCCCCCCCCCTCGTTTCCTCCCCCCTCAGGGTCTTCGTTCCCAGTTACACCTCTCGGGTGACGGTACGACTCTCGGAGTGCAGCTGCAGCAACGCCACTCTGCGCGGGTGCCCGGTGCTGCTGAAGCTCAGGGCCAAGGCGCCGCCGCTGCACAACTCCAGCCATGTCGACTGCGCGGGACTGCGCGGCTGCCAGCTGCAGCAAGCCGCCCCCTTCTGGCAGCAGTGGTACTACATCCTGGTGGAGCGCACCGTCCGCGACGTCACCATCTCTTTCCAGGTCGGAGTTCGTATCCAAGGTAAGAGGTCAATCTTCACTGGGACCCTAAGACCCCTCATTAAAGGGGGAGGGGGTGGGAGGGAGAACTCGATACCCAATAAGTGGTCAAAAGACAAAGCGGCCAATACCCATAATTACAATTAATTCATTCTTCTGTTTGTAAACATATGTCAATTGTCTCTTGAGGCAACTTCGATATAGAACAGTACAGCCCCTTCAGCCACAATAGAGGATGAGCGGGGACCTCACTGAAACTTACCGAATACTGAAAGGCTTGGATCGAGTGGATGTGGAGAGGATGTTTCCACTAGTGGGAGAGTCTAGGACCAGAGGGCACAGCCTCAGAATTAAAGGACGTTCCTTTAGGAAGGAGATGAGGAGGAATTTCTTTAGTCAGAGGGTGGTGAATCTGTGGAATTCATTGCCACAGAAGACTGTGGAGGCCAAGTCAATGAACATTTTTAAGCCAGAGATAGATAGATTCTTGATTGGTATGGGGTGTCAGGGGTTACGGGGTTAAGGCAGGAGGGAGAGATAGATCAGCCATGATTGAATGGTGGAGTAGACTTAATGGCCTAATTCTGCTCTTATCTCTTAATAACATTAACTTATGTCCGTGCCAAACATGATGCCAAGTTAAATTTATCTCCATGTTATCCATGTAAACGCAGAGCATAGAAGAGTACAGCACAGAAACAGGACCCTTCGGGCCATCACGCTGAACATGATGCCAAGACCAATTTTCATCTGACTGACTATTGAAACATCTCTTAAACACCACTATTGTATCTCTCCACCACCACTGAAAATACATTTTGGCACGTATGTGGATAGGACAGGTTTAGAGGGATACGGGCCAAACGCAGGCAGGTGGGACTAGTATAGATGGGGCATGTTGGCCGGCGTGCGCAACTGAAGACTGTATGACTCCATGACTCTATGACCACCCCTGGCATCAGGTTCCCGGCATCCACCACCCTCTGTGTAAAAAACACCCCACTCATCTATACATAACTAAAACTCTGATCTTGTTATCTGCGGTTTGTGCGGTCTTCCTATTTGCGCAAAAACAGGTTTGCCAAATCGCTACAATTTTTCGTCAGTTCACTCACCGCTCTCCTATGCTGCGAATACACCAAGTTCTTTCCGATTGGTTGAATGTCGTAAAAGTTAGCGAGGTTTAAAAAATGGTAAAAACCGCGCGTGCGCAGATCGATCTCTTCTCCTGCCGTTCAGCGCCGCGCGGATTAGTCTCTTCCCCTGTCACCCACCGGGACGGTCCGCCCCTTCCTGCGCCATCGCGTCTTTACTGGAGCTGAGGATGGCCAGCGGAGGTTTCCAACTGGACACGATTTTTGGAGGGACCCCAAGCAGCCCAGCCCAGCCCCAAGCAGCCCAGCGTCGGAGACCCAGTGTCGGTGACCCGACCCAGCCCAGCGTCAGTGACCCGACCCAGCCCAGCCTTGCATGGGAGACCCAGCCCAGCCCAGCCCCAAGCAGCCCAGCCCCAAGCAGCCCAGCCCATCGTGGGAGACCACGCCCAGAGTCGGAGACCCAGCCCAGCCCAGCCCAGCATTGGAGACCCAGCACAGCCCAGAGTCAGAGATGTCGCCGATGTCGGCAAACGGAAAGTGGAGACTCTGATCCCGGCGGAGGAGAACGACCAGCGACCAGCGCTCACTGTGAGCCCCCATCGCACCGCCAATTCCAGCCATTACCCCTGTGGTCCCCCTCTCTGGCTACTCCCCGTCTCCCCCGTGATGCCCCCCTCTCCCCCATGGCTCTTCCTCTTTCTTTTCTCCGAGCTCACTCCCCCCTACCCCCACCCACACACCCCCCCTCCACCCACAACCTCACCCTCCACCCAAACACCCCCCTGCACCCACAACACCCCTCCCCCCCCCAAACCCACCCCCCCGGCCACACACCCCTCCCCCCTCCCTCCCCACATCCCCCCAACACACCCCCCTGCCCACACACACACACACACACCCTCCGCCACACATCCCTCCTCCCCCCACCTCCATACACATCTCCTCCCCCCCTTTCACACACCCCACTTCCCTCCCCCCCTCTCCTCCCCTCCCTGGGGGATGAGGGGAATTGAGCCGCACCTGCGCAGTTGGGGGCTATGGGTGAGTGGTGAAATATTGCGTTGGGGGAACGGGTTGCATTGGGGGACCAGGCCTCCCGTATAAATGGGACCCAACGGGTCCTACTTAAAGTAGTCTCCTTTAAACTTTGTCCCTCTCACCTTAAAGTAATGCTTTTTACACTTTGACATTTTTCCACCCTGTGAAAAAAGTTCTGGCTGCCTACCTTATCTATGCTTCTCAAAATGTTATATACTTCTATCAGGTCTTCCCACAACACAGAGCAATCCAAGTCTGCCCAACCTCTCCCTGTCGCTAATGCCCTCCAATCAGGTAGTATTCTGGTAAAATGTAGACACAAGGAATTGCTGATGCTGGTTTACAAAAGACGTGTTGCAGTCACTCAGCGGTTAAACCTTCGCAGCACCCTCTGCAAAGACTTAGAGGTTACAGCCTCAGAAATAAAGGACGTTCTTTTAGAAAGCAGATGAGGAGACATTTCTTTAGTCAGAGGGAGGCCAAGTCAGCGGATATTATTTAGGTGGAGATAGATAGACTTTTGATTAGTACAGGTTATGGAGAGAAGGCAGGAGAATGGGGTTAGGAGGGAGAGATAGATCAGCCATGATTGATGGCGGAATAGATGGGCCGAATTTGGCTTATCACATGACCACATGACTTCCCATCCTTCCTGTATTGGGGTGACCAGAACTGCAGGCAATGTTTCGAATGGAGAAAAAGACCATTCAGCCCAGTCTACAGTAGGTGCTATCCTCCATAAAGACTTGTCCAGCATCTCCTTCCCCCCCCAGTTCTTCTCTCAGAGACCTAGGCTTGATCCTGACTACAGCTGCTGTCTATACGGAGTTTGCACATTCTCCCTGTGACCGTGTGAGTTTTCTCCGGGTGCTCCGGTTTCCCCCCACACTCCAAAGACATGCAGGTTTGTAGGTTAATTGGCTTCAGGAGATTGCAAATTGTCCCTTGTGTGTAGGATTGTGCTAGTGTACAGGGTGATTGCTGGTCGGCACGGACTCAGTGGGCCGAAGGGCCTGTTTCTATGCTGTAACTAAAGTCTAAAGTCGAGAAGGATCGAGAGTTGGGACCAATTGAGGGACCGTCGAACCTGCCCACCCCCTCCTCACCCCCCCCCCCCCCCCCCCCCCCCCCCCCCCCCCATAACAGGCACCAAGACTAAGCTTCTGGGCAGACAGTTACCTAAGGTCACTCCAATGCTCCCTCCAATTCTCCTTCATCTCATCCCTTCACCTAGCGGTCTTCTCGACTGACAATTCCCTAACTAATTCCGGGATCGTCCAATGGCAGCAAAAAGGAATATTTGGCTGCAGTGAGCCCGATCGTAGACAACTTGGCATCTTCCAGGCAGCTACTTTGTGGCCCGCTGTGTTACTCCAGTACTTTGTATCCTTTTGTGTATTAACCAGCAACTGCAGATCTTTGCTTCTACATTTTCCCACCTATTACCAGCCAGGCTTTGTCCTGCTTCTCAACTTTTCCAGCTTTCTTCTCCGCTCCCTTTGTACAATCGGCCTGAAGAAGGTTTCCCAGCCCGAAACGTCACCTATCCATGTTCATAAGGTCATAAGTGACAGGAAGAGAATTAGACCATTTGGCCCATCAAGTGTACGCCATTCAATCATGGCTGATCTATCTCCATCCTAACCCCATTCTCCTGCACTAATCAATAATCTATCTATTTCTGCCTTAAAAATATCCACTGACTTGGCCTCCACAGCCATCCCACAGATTCACCACCCTCTGACTAAAGAAATTCCTCCTCATCTCCTTCCGAAAAGAACGTCTTTTAATTCTGAGACTGGGATTCTAGCCCCAGACTCTCCCACTAGTGGAAACATCCTCTCCACATCCACTCTATCCAAATTTTTCACTATTCTGTATGTTTCAATGAGGTCCCCCCCCTCATTCTTCTAAACTCCAGCGAGAAGAGGCCCAGTGCCGACAAACGCTCATCGTAGGTTAACCGACTCATTCCTGGGATAATTCTAGTAAAGAGAGATGTTGCCTGACCCGCTGAGTTGCTCCAGCAATTTGTGGTCTTTCATATATTAACCAGCCATTGCAATTCCTTTTTTTCTACTTCTGAGTGTGTACAGTGGGTATTCAATGGATATCAGAGTCATAGAGCATAAACAGTGTGGAAATGGGCCCTTCAGCCCAAATCGTCCATGCCAGCCAAAATGGCCCATTTAAGCTGGACCCATTTGCTCGTGCCTGGCCCATATCCCTCGAAACCTTTCCCATCCATGTACCTGTCCCAGTGTCTAACATGTCCAAGTGTCTAACATGTCCAAGTGTCTAACATGTCCAAGTGTCTAACATGCTGCCTTACAGCGCTTGCAGCACCGGAGACCCGGGTTCCATCCCGACTACGGGTGTTGTCGGTACGGAGTTTGCGTGTTCACCCCGTGACCTGCATGGGTTTTCTCCGAGATCTTCAGTTTCCTCCCGCACTCCAAAGGCGTGCAGGTTTGTAGGTTAATTGGCTTGGTTTTGTACACTTGGCATAAGTGTAAATTGTCCCTGGTGGATGTAGGATATTGTTAATGTGCGGGGATCGCTGACGGGACGAAGAGCCTGTTTCCGCGCTGTATCTAAACTAAAATAATCTGCCCATTCCTCTGCCTGCCCCTCTGCCCCCTCTTCCCTGTCTCCAGTGAGTGCCCATTCTCCCCCTTCCCCCCCTTCCCCCCCTCGTAGCCCCTTCCAACTATATCCCCTCTTCTCTTTCCTTATCAACACACTTTTATCTCTTTTGTCACCCTTCATCTTCCTTTCCTCTATAGCCACCCTTCTGCCAATTAACCCCCCCCCCCTCCCCCCCCCCTCCCCCCCCCTCCCCCCCCACACCTCTCCAAAGAACTGCTGGCCGAAGGGCCTGATTCCATGCTTTATCTCTATACTAAACTGGGCTATAAAATCACGAGGGGAATGGAGAGGGAAAGTATTTTTTAGAGAGTCATGGAGTTATACAACTTGGAAGCAGGCCCTCTGTCCCAACTTGGGTGAATACCGAGTCTTTTTCCCAGAGTTGGGGAATCGAGAACAAGAGGTCATAGGTTTAACGAGTGGGGGGGGTGGAATGGAACAAGGTGCCAGTCAGAGGAGGTAATTGAGGCAGGGACTTAAATGATAAATAACATTTAAGAGACATTTTAAGACACAGGTAGGTACATGGATTGGCTAATGGGCCAAACGCGGGCAGGTGGGACTAGTGTAGATGAAGCATGTTGGTCAGTATGGGTGTTGGGCCGAAGGGCCTGTTTCCACGCTGTCTGACTATAAATCTCTATGACGCAATGACTCTATGATATGTTTAGAGGGATCGAGTCAAGCGCAGGCAGATGAGACTAGTGTAGATTAGGCACAAAAAGCTGGAGTAACTCAGCGGGATAGGCAGCAGCTCTGGAGAGAATGGGCGACGTTTCGGGTCGAGACCCTTCTTTGGAATCTTGCAGTTCTGAAGAAGGGTCTCGACCCGAAACATCACCTATTTCTCCTCTACAGAGATGCTGCCTGTCCCACTGAGTTACTCCAGCTTTTTGCGTTTAAGAAGGAATTGCAGATGCTGGAAAATTGAAGGTAGACAAAAATGCTGGAAAAACTCAGCGGGTGAGGCAGCATCTATGGAGCGAAGGAAATAGGCAACGTTTCGGGTGGAGAACCGCTCGGTTCGCAATAACCAACCTGACCTCCTGGTGGCTCAGCACATCAACAGTATGAACATTGACTTTTCCAATTTCAGGTAGTCCCTGCTTCCTCCTTCTTTCCCCTCCCCTTCCCAGCTCTCCCACAGCCCACTGTCTCCGCCTCTTCCTTCCTTCTTTCCGCCCCCACCCCCACATCAGTCTGAAGAAGGGTCTCGACACGAAACGTCGCCTATTTCCGCTCCATAGATGCTGCCTCACCCGCTGAGTTTCTCCAGCATTTTTGTCTACCAGCTTTTTATGTCTATCTTCGGTTTAAACCAGCATCTGCAGTTCCTTCTTTCACAGATTAGGCTTATTGTTCAGTGTGGGCAAGTTGGATTATCTGGCTTGTTTCCACGCTGTATGACTCCATGGCACTCTCTGCGGTCTCTTGTGTTTCCAACCTTTCCCACTGATCCACCGATATTTATCTAACATTTCTCCTGCAGAGCTTAGAAGGGTGAATTGAGAAGGAATGTTCACTTAGAGGAACAGATGAATGGGAGGGACCATCTCTCTCTAGTTGTCTGACAAGCATGATAAAATATGAAGAAATAATAAATAGGAAAGCCAGCCTAATTAATATACACAAGTAGGAAGTGATTCCAATTACCATGCGTTCGTGAAGCAGAAACTGTTGTCCTAAGAGTAATGAAATATTCATGTCTTGGGCTGTGAATTCACTTTGAGAGGGAACTGCGAGATTAACTTGGTGCAATGTAAGGGATGGTGAAATATGCCATTAATTAGTGTGTCAGCATTCACACATAAATGTAGATAGATAGAAAAAGCTGGAGTAACTCATCGGGCCAGGAGGCATCTCTGTTGAGAAGGAATAGGCGACGTTTCGGGTCGAGACCGTTCGTCGGAATCTTTCAGTTCCGAAGAAGGGTCTCGATCGGAAACGTCACCTATTCCTTTTCATAGAAACATAGAAAATAGGTGCAGGAGGAGGCCATTCGGCCCTTCGAGCCATCACCGCCATTCATTGCGATCTTGGCTGATCGTCCCCAATCAATAACCCGTGCCTGCCTTCTCCCCATATCCCTTGACTCCACTAGCCCTAGAGCTCTATCTAACTCTCTCTTAAATCCATTCAGTGATTTGGCCTCCACTGCCATCTGTGACAGGGAATTCCACAGATTCACAACTCTCTGGATGGAAAAGTTTTTTTCTCACCTCAGTCTTAATTGGCCTCCCCTTTATTCTAAGACTGTGGCACCTGGTTCTGGACTCGCCCAACATTGGGAACATTTTTCCTGCATCTAGCTTGTCCAGTCCTTTTATAATTTTATATGTTTCTATAGGATCCCCCTCATCTTTCAAAAATCCAGTGAATACAAGCCTAGTCTTTTCAATCTTTCCTCATATGACAATCTCGTGGTGTGTATATGGAATGAGCTGCTGGAGGAGGTAGTTGAGGCAGGAACCATTGCAACATTTAAGAAACATTCATACAGGTACATGGATAGGACAGGTTTAGAGGGATATGGGCCAAACGCAAGCAGGCGGGATTAGTGTAGATGGGGCATGTTAGTCGATGTAGACAAGTTGGGCCAAAGGGCCTGTTTCCACGCTATATAACTCTCTAAAAGGTCTCTGTGCCTTCAACCTATCCATTCCCCTCGTGATTAGTTTAGTTTAGAGATCCAACATGGAATCAGGCTCCTTCAGCCCACCAAATCCACGTCGACCATCGATCAGCGAGCCTGTCTGAAGAATGGTCTCGACCCGAAACATCACCCATTCCTTCTCTCCGGAGATGCTGCCTGTCCCGATGAGTTACTCCGGCATTTTGCGTCTATCTCCAACCGTCGATCACCCGTTCACACTAGTTCCACTCTCTACACACTCGGGGCAATTTTACAGAAGCCATTTACCCTACAAAACCTGCAGGTCTTTGGTGTGTGGGAGGAAACCAGAGCACCCGGAGGAAACCCACGCGGTCACAGAGAGAACGTACAAACTCCGTACGGACAGCACCCGAGGTCAGGATCGAACCCAGGTCTGGAGTCTGCAGTTAGTGGATAGGGTGTGGATGAGAAAGTGGGATCACATTGAACTGGTGTGAACGAGTGATGGATGGTCGGCATGGACTCTGTGGTTCGAAGGGCCTGTTTCCACACTGTGTCTCTAAACTAAACTAAAAAGCTGTGAAATAAGGAGAGAAGCGGCACAACCCGTGACGCCAGGGGAAGGAATATTCAGTTTAGTTTTGTGTATTTTACTTTATTTTCCTATTACTTTACCTTAGAGATAGAGCAGGGGACAGACCCTTGGACGCATCAAGTCCGCGCCAACCAGCGATCACCCCGCATACTAGCACCACGCTACACACTAGAGACAATTTACAATCTTTACCAAAGTCAATTAACTGACAAACCTTTGGGATGTGGGAGGAAACCGGAGCCACCGGGCAAAACCCACATAATCACAGGGAGAACGCACAAACTCCACACAGATAGCACCGGTAGTCAGGATCGAACCCGCGTCTCTGGCGCTCTAAGGCAGCAACTCTACTGGTGCACTACTGAGCCGCCCCCATATAGGTGGGCGGGGAACCTTCCTGTCTTGTGTGAGCAGTGAACATAAACAGTGATGACGAGCTCCTACGATGAGTGGTCCTCTCAGTCAGATGGCTGAGGGTTCAATCCAGACGCTCAGGCGCTGTCCGTGTGGAGTGTGCACGTTCTCCCTGTGACCAAGTGGATTTCCTCCCGGTGCCCCGTTTTTTTTACCTTGCACTAGATGTTATCCCCTTTATCCTGTATCCGTACTCTACAGATGGTTTGATTGTAATCATGTATCGTCTTTCTGCTGACTAGATAGAACACACCAGAAAAGCTTTTCACCGTACCTTGGTACACGTGACAATAATAAGCTGAACTAAAGGGCCTGTCCCACTTGCGTGTCCTTGGCATGCAAATGACGCGACCTCATTCGAACGCACAGCCGTCTGCAGCGCGTGACGTCATTTGAAGATGGAAATAAAATGCCGGAGTAACTCAGCGGGACCGGCAGCATTTCTGGAGCGAGGTAATGGGTGATGTTTCGTGTCGAGACTCTTCTTCAGTCTGAAAGAAGGGTCTTGACCCGAAACGTCACCCATTCCTTCTCTCCAGAGATGCTGCCGGTCCCGCTGAGTTACTCCCGCATTTTTTGTCTATCACAAATTTTCTTGGCCCCGCTCTGGGAATAGAAGTGGGGGCGGATCCGGATCCGCAACGGCCGTGAGCCCCAGGCCGAGCTCGCTGATCGAGGCCCTACACTCAAGACAGATCGTTGGTGATATTAAGGCCAAGGAACTTGAAACTCTCAACCATTTCCACTTCAGCACCATTGATGCTGACTGGGGCATGTACTCCACCATGCTTCTTGAAGTCAATAGCTAGCTCCTTCATCTTGCTGGCATTGAGGGAGAGGTTGTTGCCTTGATATGGGATAACTAGGCCGATATTCTCTGACCTCGTTTGCTCGGGAAGGGATGAGTTGACAGAGAAGGGAACATATTCCTCTGCTCTAGAAAAACTGCCACAGAGAATGCTCGGCAGTTCTCAATAATAAATTATCCTTGATTAGATTAGTTTAGTTTAGTTCAGAATCAGAATCAGAATACCGTTTATTGTCATTTAAACCTAAGTTGAAACGAAATTAAGTTTCTGCAGTCATACAAACATGAAAAAACCTATACACACAATTAACACAATTTACATAAACATCCATCACAGTGAGTCTCCAAACCCCTCCTCACTGTGATGGAAGGCAAAGTCTTGCCTCTCCCGTGTTGTTTATTCTTCTCCCGATGTTAAAGCCCAGACGGGCGATTTAAGGCCCCGCTCCGGGTCGTTTTAACCCTGCGATCCGGGCAGGAGAAGTTGCCGTTGTGTGAGCTCTGTAAAGTGGTCTCCCAGCAGGGGCCCATGTGCTCCTGATGTTACCGTCTACCGGGCCTGTGGCTGGTGCCTCCGAAGCTCCGAAGTAGGGTCAAAGCTGCGCGCCACCACAGCTCTCCATGCTCCGAAGCCGGCCAGCTCCGTGATGGTGAGTCCGCAGGCTCCGCGACTGGAGCTCCAGGTCAATTCCGGTTAGAGGCCGCTCCACGGTGCTCGTCCCCAACGACAACGGAGACCCAACAGGGAAAGATCGGGTGACCCGTACAGGGAAGAGATTGAAAAGTTTTAAAGGTTTCCCCCACCCCCACCCCCGCACATATAGACAGTTAAAATAATATATAAACTACGACCAAAACATACACTTAACAAGAAAAAAAAGACTGGACTGCGGAAGCCGCTGAAATAGAGCCGAGATACAGTGCGAAAACAGGCCCTTTGGCCGACCGAGTTCACCCTGACCAGCAATCCCCGCACATTAACATTACCCTACACACACTAGGGACAATTTTACATTTATACCAAGCCAATTAGCCTACAAACCTGCACATCTTTGGAGTGTGGGATGAAACTGAAAATCTTTGAGAAAACCCACGCAGGTCACAGGGAGAACGTGCAAACTCCGTACAGACAGCATAGAAATGTGGAAACATAGAAACGTAGGAAATAGGTGCAGGATTGGCCATTTGGCCCTTTGAGCCAGCACCGCCATTCAATATGATCATGGCTGATCATTCAAAATCGTCCCCTATCAATAACCCGTGCCTGCCTTCTCCCCATATCCTTTGATTCCACTCGCCCCTAGAGCTCTATCTTACTCTCTCTTAAACCCATCCAGTGATTTGGCATCCACTGCCCTCTGTGGCAGGGAATTCCACAAATTTACAACTCTCTGGGTGAAAAACTTTTTTCTCACCTCAGTCTTAAATGGCTTCTCCTTTATTCCAAGACTGTGGACCCTGGTTCTGGACTCGCCCAACATTGGGAACTTTATATGGTTCTCTAAGATCCCCTTTCATCCTTCTAAATTCCAGTGAATACAGACCCGTCGTCTGGATCAAACCTGGGTCTCTGGCGATGTAGGGCAGCAACTCTACTGCTGCGCCGCTGTGCCATCCCCATGTAGGTGGATGGATGGAGAAGCTCCCTAAGTGTAAGCAGACAGTTAATAAACAGTGACGACAAGCTCCTACGATGGCTGGTCTCCGTTAGGAGTAAATATGCACAGATCACATTCAATTGAATATATTTATATTGCAGGAAAGAATATGCAAATGTGATTATAAAATTGCAATCACAGCGAATGAATTATGTACCAGCTGGAACTAGCACTCCAGGGCTGACTTCTCTTGTTGTTAGTCTTTGTGCGTGGTTCTTTGTCTAAGCGAGGGGCAATGCGAGCTGTTAAGCTGGCGGTTCCAGTGAACAGGTTTTTTTTTAGTTTGAAGACAGACACAAAATGCTGGAGTAACTCACTGGTTCAGCATCACTGGAGAAAAAGAATTGGTGACATTTCGGGTCGAGACCTTTCTTCAGACTGAGGGTCAGAGGAAAGGGAAACAAGAGATATAGACGGTGATTATAGCGAGATAGAGGACAAATGAATGAAAGAAATGCAAAAAATATCGATGATAAAGGGAGCAGGCCATTGTTAGCTGCGGCTTAGCTGCAAACAGGTTACAGACAATGAGACTCAACAAGATGGCTATGAAGCTAGTACAGCAATTTGGGTGGGGGAGGGACATAGAAACATAGAAAATAGATGCAGGAGGAGGCCATTTGGCCCTTCCAGCCAGCACCGCCATTCATTGTGATCATGGCTGATCGTCCCCAATCAATAACCCGTGCCTGCCTTCTCCCCATATCCCTTGATTCCACTAGCCCCTGGAGCTCTATCTAACTCTCTCTTAAATCTATCCAGTGATTTGGCCTCCACTGCCCTCTGTGACACGGAATTCCACAAATTCACAACTCTCTGGGTGAAAACGTTTTTTCTCACCTCAGTCTTAAACGGCCTCCCCTTTATTCTAAGACTGTGGCCCCTGATTCTGGACTCGCCCAACATTGGGAACATTTTACCTGCATCTCGTTTGTCCAGTCCTTTTATAATTTTATATGTTTCTATAAGATTCCCCCTCATCCTTCTAAACTCCAGTGAATACAAGCCTAGTCTTTTCAATCTTTCCTCATATGACAGTCCCGCCATCCCGGGGATTAACCTCGTGAACCAATGTTGCACTGCCTCAATCACAAGGAGGTCACAATCAAATTAGGAGGCCAAAACTGTACACAATACTCCAGATGTGGTTTACCAGAGCCCTACACAACTGCAGAAGAGCCTCTTTACTCCTGTACTGAAATCCTCTTGTTATGAAGGCCAACATTCCATTAGCTTCCTTCACAGACGGAGGGAGAAGGAATGCAAGGGTTTCTTGAGAGAAATCAATAATCATGCCGTTGGGGTGTAAGCTGCATAAGCGAAATATAAGGTGCTGTTACTCCAAGTTGTGTTTGGCCTCACTCCGGCAATGGAGGAGGCCCAGGACGCACAACGGTCAGTGTGGGAAAGGGTCGTTTAGTTCGTTATTGTCACATGTACCGAGGTACAGTGAAAAGCTCTTTATCTGCGTGCTATCCAGTCAGCTATTATTGTCAGTGACCTGAGGTGCAGTGAAAAGTTTAGTCTGTGTGTACTGCCCAGTCAAATGATACTGTGCATGATGTGCAATTAAGCCACACACAAGTAGAACAGGTAGTACAAAGAGAAAAAAAACAGAATGCAGAATATAGTATAGAATATTTATATAGCGCGCTGTCCAGTCATCAGAAAGACAACACATGATTATAATTGAGCCGTCCACAGTGTACAGATGCAGGATAAAGGGAATAATGTTTAGGGCCAGATAAAGTCCAGTAAAGTCCGATTTAAGATAGTCCGAGGGTCGCCAATGAGAGTTAGAAACCGCTCTCTAGTTGTTGATAGGATGGTTCAGTTGCCTGATAACAGCTGGGATAAAACCTGTAGGAAGGAACTGGAGGCAGGCAGCATCCCTGGAGAGAAGGAGCAGGTGACGTTTTGGGTTGAGTCCCTTCTTCAGACTGAGTGTCAGGGGAGATGAAGACAGAGAGATATGGGAGGGTAAGGTGTAAAAACGACAGATCAAAGCAAATGGTGATCTTGGAACTATAGAATGGCTCATTGTTTTGGTGTCTATCTGGGAGATTATTGCACCTCTTGCCTGATGGGAGAGGGGAGAAGAGGGAGTGACCGGGGTGAGACTGATCCTTGATTATGCTGCAGGCCTTGTGGAGTAGATGGAGGCAATGGTAGGGAGGTTGGTTTGTGTGATGGTCCGGGCTGTGTCCACAAGTCTCTGCGATTTTGTGCGGCCTTAAGTGGAGCTGCTTCCAACCCTGGCAGTGATGCCTGGTGATAAGATGTGTTGTGATGCCAGTTGGTTGAATGCGTCGGTGAATGAGATATCTGGCGTTCCGATGTTCAAAGAGCAGCAGGTTCTCCCTGATGACCAGCGTGATGTTTATCTCGCAACCAGCAGCCCAGAAGACAGAGAGAGTGATGTGCTTCTAAAGCACTTTGGGACGTCCCAGAGCACTTAACCATCAGTGACGTAGTTCTGGAGCACAGTTACACAACAGCGTAAACTACTGTTGTGGCGTAGGGAACAGCAGCAGCAAATATGTGCACAACAACCTCCATTTTTAGTTTAGTTTAGAGATACAGCGAGGAAACAGGTCCTTCCGCCCACCGAGTCCGCGCCGACCAGCGATCTCCGCACACGAACACCATCCTACACACACTAGGGACGATTTACACTCACACCAAGCCAATTAACCTACAAGCCTGTACGCCTTTGGAGTGTGGGAGGAAAACAAAAACTTTTGGAGAAAACCCACGGGGAGAACGTACAAGACGTTTATTGTCACGTGTACTGAGGTACAGTGAAAAGCCTTTTTATTGCGGCCAGTTGTACAAAGCCCTAGTCAGTTGTACAGAGCCCTAGTGAGACCACACCTGGAGTATTGTGTGCAGTTTTGGTCCCCCTAATTTGAGGAAAGACATTCTTGCTATCGAGGGAGTGCAGCGTAGGTTACAAGGTTAATTCCCGGGATGGCGGGACTGTCATATCCTGAGAGAATGGAACAGCTGGGCTTCTACACTCTGGAGTTTAGAAGGATGAGAGGGAATCTCATTGAAACATATAAGATTGTTAAGGGCTTGGACACGCTAGAGGCAGGAAACATGTTCCCGATGTTGGGGGAGTCCAGAACCAGGGGCCACAGTTCAAGAATGAGGAGTAAGCCATTTAGAACGGAGACGAGGAAACACTTTTTCTCACAGAGAGTTGTGAGTCTGTGGAATTCTTTGCCTCAGAGGGCGGTGGAGGCAGGTTATCTGGATGCTTTCAAGAGAGAGCTAGATAGGGCTCTTAAAGATAGCGGAGTCGGGGGATATGGGGAGAAGGCAGGAACGGGACACTGATTGGGGATGATCAGTCATGATCACATTGAATGGCGGTGCTGGCTCGAAGGGCCAAATGGCCTACTCCTGCACCTACTGCCTATTGTCTATTGTCTAACCATTCAGCGGAAAGACAATACATGATTTAAATCAAGACGCCCACAGGGTACAGATGAAGGATATAGTGAATAACGTTTAGTGCAAGATAAAGTCCAGTAAGTCCGATGAAAGATAGTCTGAGGGTCTCCAACGAGGTAGATAGTAGCTGAGGACCGCTCTCTAGTTGGTGATCAGATGGTTCAGTTGTCTGATAACAGCTGGGAAGAAACTGTCCCTGAATCTGGTGTGCGTTTTCACACTTTTGTACCTCTTGCCTGATGGGAGAGGGGAGAAGAGGGAGTGACCGGGGTGGGACTGGTCCTTGATTATGCTGCTGGCCTTTGGAGAACTCGTGAAGTGTAGATGGAGTCAATGGAAGGGAGACGTTGTCTGACCTGTTGAGTTACTCTAGCTTTTTGTGCCTATGTTCTGTGCTCTATGTTTCAGTTTCAGTTTAGTTTATTGTCACGTGTACCGAGGTACAGTGAAAAGCTTTCTGTTGCCTGCTAACCGGTCAGCAGAAAGACAATACATGATTACAGTGAATCCGTTTAGTGCAAGGTAAAGCCAGCAAAGTGTGATCAAGGATAGTACGAGGGACATCAAAGAGGTAGATAGTAGTCCAGCACTGCTCTCTGGATGTGGTAGGATGGTTCAGTTGCCTGATAACAGCTCTATGACCTTTGATTTATCATCTATGTTCTATGATCTACGACCCAATCTAAGATCAAGACAGGAGCTCCAGTGAGAGGGGAGCCTAGAAACATAGAAACATAGAAAATTGATGCAGGAGTAGGCCATTCGGCCCATCGAGCCAGCCCAGCCATTCAATATGTGCTGATTAGCACCCCGCTAAACTGTGGGCAGTGAACATTGTGTCTCCACCTACCGTCCTAACGAGATGTTGTTCGCTTCCTTCCAGAATGTTCCAAGCCGGCCTCTTCCGGAAGTGTCGAGGCCGAGATCACCCCGGCGCTGAACATGCCCCAGTCGTTCGGGGCCCCCGGGAGCCCGTCCATCCTGGAGGCGCTGCCTGTGGTCGGCCTCTCGCCCCGGCAGCTCAACGTGTCGGGGCCAGGCGGGGCGGGGGGCGCAGCCGGGGAGCGGTGCTGGCCTGTGCGCCCCACCCTGCGGAACGAGCTGGACACCTTCTCCGTCCACTTCTACATCTTCTTCGGCCCCAACATCTCGGTGCCGCCCAGCGGACAGGCCGTGTTCGCCATCAACCTCATGCCCGTGCTCGACAGCGGAGGAGTCCTCAACATGGAGCTCAAACTCAACACGGTGAGCAGCGGCCGCATCTGCCCCCTACCCTGTGACCATGGTACTGCAGGGTACTGCTCTGAGGAGTCATCTGCAACCTGTCCCTCACGCAGACTCGCCAGCCGACTGCCAATTTGGTGGGCTGGAAGAGTCTGTTTCCATGTGTATGTGGAGTGTATGAAGCTGCAGCCCCTGTTCCATTATCTAAAGGGGCTGTTCCTTGCCTTCTGGCTGCATTTCACACCCACCATCCTCATCTTTGGACACCCTGTGCGCAGGGGAGAGGGTAGGGCCGAAGATGTCCTGGTTGGGTTGCTCCTGGGCCTGGCCAAGCTGGCCATCCGTGAGTCACGGCGCCAGGCGGAAGGGGGCTCATCCCGAGCCGGCTGCCTGCCCCTTTTCCGGGGTCACGTCCGCACCCTGGTGGCGTTGGAGAGGGACTACACCCTGTCCACGGGCACGCTGGGGGATTTCCGGGACCGCTGGGCACCATGGGGGGTTGAATGCACCCTTGACAAGGATTGTAACATAGTTGTATAATAGCTTATTTAGTATATCTGTTCGTCTTGTATTATGCTGGTGGGTTCTGTTTGTTGCATTGTATTATAAATATTATTTTTAATAATTGAATACACTTTTTGATAAAAAAATAAAATAAAATAAACAAAAACCCAGTGACCTTGCTGGAGGGAGCAAGAGAACATCAGTTTTAACGCATTGATTTTTACAGAAAAAAAAAACATTTTTACGCAATGGGTGGTGGGTGTATGGAATGAGCTGCCGGAGGAGGTAGTTGAGGTAGGACACTATTGTTTAAAAAACATTTGCAGAGAAAATTTACAAGGATGTTGCCAGGACTCGAGGTCCTGGGTTTGAGGGAGAGGTTGGGACAGTCTAGGACTTTCTTCCTTGGAGTGCAGGAGGATGAAGGGTAATCTTATAGATGTAAATGACCATCAGAGGAATAGATTGGACAGTCTTTCACCCGGAGTAGGGGAATCAAGAACCAGAGCACACAGGTTTAAGGTGATTTAATAATTTTTATATTTAACATTTTTTACCCAAAGGGTGGTGGGTATGTGGACTGAGCTGCCAGAGGAGGTGGTTGAGGCAGGCACTACTATTTAAAACATATTTGGACAGGTACATGGATAGGAAAGGTTCAGAGGGATATGGGCCAAATGCAGGCCGACGGGGAGCAGTATAGATGGGGCAGGTTGGTCGGCATGGGGAAGTTGGGCCGAAGGGCCTGTTTCCATGCTGTATGGCTCTATATAACCCGTGAACGATATGTATCATGACTTGGCAATCTCTGTTCCCGTTGGTGACGCTAATTAGTGCAGCAGGTAGTTCCGCTTCCCCATGGCGCCAGAGACCCGGGTTCGATCCCGACCTCGGGTGCTGCCTATGTGGAGTTTGAATGCTTGCCATGTGACCTTGCGGGAGGGAGCGACAGGACATCAGTTCAGTTTAGTTTATTGTCACGTGTATCCAGTCAGCGGAAAGACAATACGTGATTACAATCGAGCCATTTACCAAGCAGTGTACAGATACATGATAAGGGAATCGCGTTCGTAGCTGTGGAATTCAAGGTAAAGCCCGCAGTCAAGGATCGTCCAAATGTAGGTAGTAGTTCAGGACTTCTCCCTGGTTGTGGTAGGATGATTTAGTTGCCTGATAACAACTGGGAAGAAACTGTCCCTGAATCTGGAGGTGTGCGTTTTTTCCTGCTGGGAGAGGAGAAGAGGGAGTGGCCAGGGTGCGACTGGTCCTTGATTGTGCTGCTGGCCTTGCCGAGGCAGCGTGAGGTATAAATGGAGTCAATGGAAGGGAGGTTGGGGTGTGTGATGGTCTGGGCTGCGTCCACAATTCTCTGCAATTTCTTGCTGTCTTGGATGGAGCTGTTCCCAAACCAAGCTGTGATGCATCCCGATAAAACGCTTTCTCCGGCGCTTCTGTAGAAGTTGGTGAGAGTTGTTGGGGACTTGCCGAACGTCCTAAGCCTTTCTTGGTTGCTGCTTCAATATGGGTGGTCCAGGAGAAGTTGGCGGTGATGTTGACTCTTAGAAATGTGAAGTTTTCAAGCATGGCTTCAACATAGAATATCTCATCGGGAGACACAAAATGCTGGGGTAACTCAGCGGGTGAGGCAGCATCTCCGGAGAGAAGGAATGGGCGACGTTTCGGGTCGACTGAGTCTGAAGAAAGGTCTCGACCCGAAACGTCGCCCATTCCTTCTCTCCAGAGATGCTGCCTCACCCGCTGAGTTACTCCAGCATTTCGTGTCTACCTTCGATTTTTAACCAGCATCTGCAGTTCTTTCCTACGTAGAATATCTCCTCGGTGGTTAATCGCAGGTTTTATCCTTGTCTTTCATCCACAGTCGTCGTTGAAGGGGGAGAACGCCACTGTGATTGGCTGCCTGAACCATGGAGTGCCCATGACCTCTTCCAATAACACGTCGACCAGCTGTAAATCAGGTAACGGGCAGCGGGGACGGAGGCCTCAATACCCCGCACGGGGTCACACGCTCATTAGGTTTCTCCTCAACCTCCCATGTTCCAGAGAAAACAATCCAGTTTGCTAATGGAGTGGTGGTAACATTGGAGACACTCACATTTGTTGCTTCCCCCCTCCCCCCCCCCCCCCCCCCCCCCCGTCCCTTAATTGCCCCCATCTGAGAAGATCTGGAGCAACATCCTGAAGGTTAAAGAAGTTTTTTTCCTGATGCACGATTGCAGCTCCAATCATTGGGCTTGTCACAAGTGTATGTTATCGGAGCAGAATCCACCGTTCAATCATGGCAGATCTATCTCAACCCCATTCTCCTGCCTTCATCCCGTAACCTTTGACACCCATACTAATCGAGGATCTGTCAATCTCCGCCTTATAAATGCCCAATGACTTGGCCTTCATAGCCATCTTTTAGTTTAGTTTAGAGATACAGCGCGGACAGAAGCCCTTCGACCCACCGAGGCCAGCGATCCCCGCATACTAACACTATCCTACACGCTAGGGACAATTTAGACATTTCAAAAGCCAATTAAGCTACCAACCTGTATGTCTTTGGAGTGTGGGAGAAAACAGGAGCATCCGGAGAAAACCCACGCAGTCACAGGGAGAACGTACAAACTCCATACAGACAGCTTCGTACTCTGATGCTGTGAGGCAGCAAATCCACCCGCTGTGCCTCTGTGCTGTTCTCGGGCAATGAATTCCACAGATCACCACCCTCTGACTAAAGAAATTCCTCCTCATCTCCTTTCGAAAAGAATGTCCTTTCTTTCTGAAGCTGTACTGTCTGGCCCTAGACTCTCCCTCTAGTGGAACCATCCTCTCGACATCCACTCTATCCAGGCCTTTCACTATTCGGAAGGTTTCAATGATGTCCCCCCTCATTCTTCTAAACTCCAGCGAGTACAGGCCCGGTACCGACAAAACGCTCATCATACGTTAGCCCAATTATTCCTGGGCCCATTCTTGTAAACCTCCTCTGCACCCTCTCCAGCGCCTGCAAATCCTTCCACAGATAAGGCGTCCAAAATACTTCAAATGCTCACAATACTTCAAATGCGGTCTGACCAGCGCCTTATATAGCCTCAGCATTACAGCAATTTTTTAATTTTATTGTCCACTTGAAATAAATGCTATGTGGGTCACTGTGGCTATGACTCGTCCTGGGTTTCAAACTGACATAGAAGCATAGACAATAGGTGCAGGAGTAGGCCATTCAGCCCTTCTGCCAGCACCGCCATTCAATGTGATCATTGCTGATCATCCAGAATCAGTACCCCCTTCTTGCTTTCTCCCCATATCCCTTGATTCCGTTAGCCCTAAGAGCTAAATCTAACTCTCTCTTGAAAACAAGCAGTGAATTGGCCTCCACTGCCTTCCATGGCAGAGAATTGCACAGATTCACAACTCTCTGGATGAAAAGGTTTTTCTTCATCTCAGTCCTAAACGGCCTACCCCTTATTCGTGAACTGGGAACCCTGGTTCTGGACTCCCCCACTGAGTCCTTCTCCCACTGAGGCCTCCCACCCTCTAGGGCCGGACCCCAAACACTCAACAGGCCGGGCAGCGTCTGTGGAGGGAGATGTCCTCTGGTCAAAATGGGAGACAAGGAAAAAGTGTGAGCGAGGGGGGTGAGAGTGAGGAAGAGAGGGAGAGAGAACGGGAGAAAGAAAGCATGAGTGAGAAAGTCTCCACCCTTCCTCTCCCACTCTCTCCCTCACCCACTTAGTCTCTTCCCTCTCTCTCCTCCCATCACACGCTCTCGTTCAATCTCTCCTCCTCTCCCACTCTCTTCCCTCTCCCTTAATGTTTCCCCTCTATTACTCCAATTCCTCACTCTCTCTCTCAATCTCACCTCTTGTTCAATCTCTCCCCTCTCATTCCGCCTCACTCACTCTTGCTCAGTCTCTCCTCTCTCCCTTTCCCTCTCACTAACCCTTGCTCAGTCTCTCCCCTCCCCCTTTCCCTCTCACTAACCCTTGCTCAGTCTCTCCCCTCTCACATTGTCTCTCTCAATTTCTCCCCACCCTCTCTCAGTCTCTCACCCTCTCCCACTCTCACACTCTATCTTTTCCATCTGTCCAATTCCTTATGTTTTCACTCAATCTTTCACCCATAACTCTTTCCATCTCCCTCTTGCTCACTCACTCCCCTCTCTCACTCTCTCTCTGTCTGTCTGTCTGACTCTCTCTCTCTCTCTCTCGCTCTCTCTGTCTTTCTCTCTCTCTGTCTCTCTTTCTCTCTGTCTTTGTCTCTGTCTCTCTGTCTCTGTCTCTGTCTCTGTCTTTCTCTCTCTCTCTGTCTCTATCTCTCTCTGCCTCTCTCTGCCTCTCTCTGTCTCTCTCTGTCTCTCTCTGCCTCTCTCTGTCTCTGTCTCTCTGTCTCTCTCTCGTTCTGTCTCTCTGTCTCTCTCTGTCTCTCTCTGCCTCTCTCTGTCTCTCTGTCTCTGTCTTTCTCTGTCTCTCTGTCTCTCTCTCGTTCTGTCTCTATCTCTCTCTCTCTCTCTCTCTCTCTCTCCTTCCCTTCTTCCCCTCTGTTATCAGGATTCTGAATGGTCCTTCCTTGAGCTAGGATACTGTCTGATTCTCCTCTACCCCATTTTGGACATTGGGCGACAAAGTGGTGCAGTGGTAGAGTTGCTGCCTTACAGCACCAGATACCTGAGTTCGATCCTGACTCTGTGGCCTGTGACCTGTATGGGGTTTCCCCGGGTGCTCTGGTTTCTCATACTCCAAAGACATACAGGTATGTTGGTTAATTGTCTTCGGTAAAAATTGTAAATTGTCCCGTGTGTGGGATAATGCTGGTGTACCAGAATGCTGGTCGGCACAGACTCTATCTCTATCTCCAAAGACATTGTTTCTGGAACTGATGCGCTACAATGCTGAGAACTATATTCTGCACTCTGTACCTTCCCCTTTGCTCTACCCATTGTACTTGAGTTTGCCTTGGTTGTATTTATGTGTAGTATTATCTGATCTGTTTCGATAGCATACAGAACAAAGCTATTCACTGTACCTCGGTACATGTGAGAATAATAAATTTATGCCTAAACCTACAATGTCACCAGCTTTGATCCCTCTGCATGACTGCTGTACCATCCTGTACTGTCCGGTAATCCGTGATCTTGTGGAGTGGCTGTGAAAGATCAAAGGGTCATGAGTCAAAGGGTCGCCTGCTCAGACGTAGCCCAGACCATCACACAGACCAACCTCCCTACCATTGACTCCATCTACACCTCACGCTGCCTCGGCAAGGCCAGCAGCATCATCAAGGACCAGTCTCACCCCGGTCACTCCCTCTTCTCCCCTCTCCCATCAGGCAAGAAGTACAGAAGTGTGAAAATGCACACCTCCAGATTCAGGAACAGTTTCTTCCCAGCTGTTATCAGGCAACTGAACCATCCTTTCACCAACTAGAGAGCGGTACCAACCTCCCATCTACCTCATTGGAGACCCTCAGACTATCTTTAATCAGACTTTACTAGACTTTATCTTGTGAGTCTGTGGAATTCTCTGCCTCAGAGGGCGGTGGAGGCCGGTTCTCTGGATACTTTCAGAAGGCAGGAACAGGGGTACTGATGGTGGATGATCAGCCATGATCACATTGAATGGCGGTGCTGGCTCGAAGGGCAGAATGGCCAACTCCTGCACCTGTTGTCTATTGTCTATTGTCTATAAACCTACCTCTCCACTTCCCTTCCAGAAAGATCGGCAGGGTTTGCTTTGATGGTCAACTCCAGCTCAAACGTCACCAGACTGCACATACCCTACCCCCAGACCGGAACCTGGTACATCAGTCTCCGTACCCTCTGTGCCATTGGCCATGGGTAAGCTGCTGCCAAATGACGATTTCTCTGCACCTCCCTCTGCAGAGGCTGCCTGACCGGCTGAGTGTTTGTGTCGGTTACCAAGTGAATTTGAGTGCTGGATGGAAATTGGTGGGGACGTTTTTTGAGTGGTGGTGAGGAGTGTGTGTCGGGTTTCCACCGCCGGCTGTGGATTGGTTCTGGCACGCCGGGATCCATGGGATTGGCGAGGTGAGCTTGTGCACCTGAGACCAGCTCCCCGCCACCTCCCCCCCACCCCCGGCTAATTGTCCCCTCGATGGAGAAGCCGGCCTTCAGTCTGACCGACTGTCTTCCCTCCCGGCAGTCCAAGGCTCTCATCATACACTTGCTCCTGGGTTGTTGCCATCTCCACCAAGGGTTGCCAACTGTCCCGCATTAGCCGGGACATCCTGTATTTTGGGCTAAATTGGTTTGTCCAATATGGGACTGCCCTTGTCCCGTATTTGACTGCTACTATTCGGGTCGAGGGGACTGTCGGGTCGGAGCGCCGCGTCCGGCCCCGCCTCACCCTTCCCGACGTAGTGCAGCCCATGGAGTGCAGCAGCAGCAGCAGCAGCGCCTCGCCCGTGGCCCCGTCGGTCGGTCGGCAGCCCGGCCAGCTGTCCAACCTTCGGACCTACGCTTACAGCCGATACCACCACCACCCTTCCTTCTCATGGCCGATCATCGGTTCATGAGTTCCCGTTGGATGGGGTGCCAGGCCAAAACTCCTCAGCTGGCCCGCCGGCTGGGCTTTGTGTGCAGTCCAGCGCCCGGGCCAACTCATCATTCACCCAGCCACGGCCGAGTCAGTCAATGAATTGCCGTCGGGAATTTGTCCCGTATTTTGACCTTTTGTCCCTTATTTGCGAGTGAGAAAGTTGGCAGCCCTATCTCCTCCCCACCCGGGGGAGATGTCCTCTCCTTGTTCTGGTTCTGGTTGACTACTGCGCAAACACCTCATCAGTGGTTATCTCACGCAGGTCGGAGTGAGTAGAGAGGCGATTACATTTTGAAGTGAGCCTTTTTGACCAAGTTGAGGAGATCCAGTCGCTCAATCCCCTTTTTAAATGACTTATCATCGGGAGCAGCGCATGTGTTGGGTGGTAACATATTCCATTCCCTTATCGTCCTTGGGAAAAGGGAATGTTTGTTGCAAAGTTTATTGAAATGTAGCGAGTTAATGATGTAGGAACGTTATTTTGTCTCGTTTCATGGCAGTTGGTGCTCTGGGATGACGGGGGATTTGATGACGTGATTTTGTGAATCTCCTTGTAAATTGCGATAAGTCTTAGCCCGACTTTGCGGAGCTCTAGGGTATCCCATTGTGGGATGGCTGGTGGTGGTCACATGATGGGTGGCAGTCATGTGACCGGTGGTGCTCACATGGTGGGTGGTGGTCACATGACGGTCACATCGGTGAGCGGTGGCCACATGGCGGGCACGTGGTGGGTGATGGTCGCATGACATTCACATGGTGTGTGGTGGCCACGTGGGATGAGGGTCACCTGGCATTTTGGTCACATGGCAGGCGATGGCCACATGGTGGGTGCCGGACACACGATGATCACATGGGGTGATGGTCACGGTGCTGTGGTCACATGGTATTGTCACATGGTGGCCGATGGTCACATGATGGCCACGTGCGGTGGTGGTCACGTGATGGCGATGGTCACATGGTGGGGTGGTCACATGGTGTAACGCTCACACGGAAGCCGATGGTCACATGGGTGTGCTGGCCACATGACTGCGCGGGGGTGCAGCGGCTGACGTCCCTGTCCTGGCCCCGCAGGTTTGAGGAGTGCAGCAACGTGACGGCGGAGGTGTACCTGCGGATGTTCCTGACGCCCTGCATCAACGAGTGCGGCACCTACGGCCAGTGCAAGCTGCTACGCACCAACAACTACCTCTATGCTGCCTGCGAGTGTAAAGCAGGTACGGGCTGAAGGGGGAATCGGGGAAAGAAAGGACCTTCTGTTTCGGGGGGTGGGGATGAGGAAAGGGTCTTCTGTGGAGGGAGGGAGCAATGGGGGAAAGGAGGGGGGATGGGGGGGGGGCAAGTGGCAAAGCCCTAATTGAAAGGCATCCTTGTAGAGCTAGCAGGACCAGGATGGGCTAAAGAGCCATATCATTCTATAGCTCTAATTATACATTTCTCCTGGAGAGCTAGCAGGGGTGAGAAGGGCCGAAGTGCCTGTTTTCATGCTGTGTGACTATGACCCTAACTGGAGAGCTCCCCCGGAGAGCTATGATGGGTATGAAGGGCCAAAGAGCCTGTTTCCATGCTGTGACTATTGATTGTAATTGGGGAGTTCTCCCGGAAGGCTAGCAGGGGTGAAATGGGCCAAAGAGTCTGCTTCCACACTGTGTGACTATTGACTCTAATTGGGGAGTTCTCCCAGTGGGCTAGCAGGGGTGAGATGGGCCGAAGAGCCAGAATCCACGCTGTGTGTCTATTGACTAATTGGGGAGTTCTCCCTGTGGGCTTGCAGGGGTGAGATGGGCCGAAGAGCCTGCTCCTGCGCTGACAGCCAGTGTGTGTTTCAGGATGGGACGGGTGGGGCTGCACGGACAACATGGAGGCGTACTCCTACAGCTTCCAGCTCCTCTCCACCCTGCTGCTGTGCCTCAGCAACCTGATGTTCGTGCCGCCCGTCGCCATCGCCATCCGTGGCAACTACCTGCTGGAGGCCTCCGTCTACATCTTCACCATGTTCTTCTCCACGGTCAGTGGACAACCCTCAGACACCCACCTCGCACCGGCCCAGGCCTGCCATCCTCTCCTTCCCTGGACCCCTTGAACTGTAGCTCCTCCTGACCCTTCGTCTCCAGCTTGACCTCTGAACTCTCATCATCAACCCTTGATCCCTCAATCCTGACCTTTGAACTCTCACCCTCAAACCTTGTTCCCTCAACCTTGACCTTTGAACTCTCATCCTCAACCCTGATCGCGCACACCTTCACGGACTCTCATCCTCAACCTTTGATCCCTTTGGATTCGCATAATTGTCGAATTTTATTGCCTTTCACTTGAATTTTGATCTCACTTCTTGACCTTTTCCATTTGACCTTTGATCTTTCCTCAACCATGTCTCTTCCACTTGATCTTTGATGTCTCATTCGCAACCTTTGATCCCTCAAAAGACCTTTGATCACATTCCCGATCCGTTATCCCTCAAAGTTGACCTTTGTTCCCTCTCACGACCTTTGATGTCCTACACTTGACCTTTCATCTCCTCAACCTTCATCCCTCACTTGACCCTTTAAACCCTTTGCCTCTGACCCTCACTCCATTATCTACATCTCTCATTCCTCCTTAACCCAATCCTCCCCAATTACTCAATCACAACCCTATGCGCGACGCCAACCTTCGACCCATGTGTGAGAGTGTGCGTGTGTGCAAATGCGAGAATATGTCTTTATTTGCGACTGTGTGTATCTGTTTCTGCCTGAGTGAGTTATGGGCCTGTCCCACTTAGGGGATTTTTCAGCGGACTGCCGGCGACTGCCAAGTTGCCGGCACTCGCCTGAAAAACCGGCAACTGGAACGGCGACTGTCAGAGTGGAACACACACACACATACACACACATCGCTCCCTTCACCAGCCCATGTGAATTTTTTAGACAACGCTCCCCCCTCTTGCCTTGTCTAAAAAATTCACACGGTGCAAAGCCAAGGTGGAACAGACACACACTGCGATGAACAGGAAGGTTGGCGCTGTAAAAAGACGGCTAAAGCACAGTGTACGGTAAGTCCTTTAAAAGAGGGGAGAGAGGTGAGGGGGGGGGGGGAGAGGGGGAGAGGGGGGGAGAAGGAGGAGAAGGAGAAGGAATGGAGACAACTTTGAAGGAGCCAGAGAAACACGGCTGTGAAGCTCGGCGGATATTTAACATACCCCAGGTTCTGAAAACTACTGCTTACCTTTTTATTCCCCAATGAGCCAATGAAATTCACCAGTCTGCACCAGCTCCAACCTTTGAGAACCTCCGAGAACCTTCGGCCTCCTGGCAACCCACTAGGACCTCCTGGCAACCCACCTACGGCACAGGAATTCTTGCTACTCTCCATGGCGGCTTCATTCTAGTCGGCGCTAATTTTTCAACATGTTGAAAATTTCTCGGCGACCCTAATGAGGCCGTGACTAGTTCCCAGAATGCGGGAACTCCTCACGACCATGAAGGCAACTCCCCGGCAACCACACGCGAACATGTGGCGACCATGTGGCAACTGCATAGTCTCCTACAGTCTCCTAAAAAGTCACCTAAGTGGGACAGGACCATTAGTGTGTATGAGTGTGGGACTGTGCGTATGTGTACTCTGTATGTATGTGTGAGTCACTGTGTGTGTGTGTGTATCTCTGTAACTCTATGTATATGTGTCCCTATCTCCAAGTGTGTGTGTGGATGTGTGTGTATCTTTCTGTGACAATGTGTGAGTCTGAGTTTGTGTGTAAGTGTGAGTGTATGTGTGTGTCTCTGTAAGTGTGTGTGTGACAAAGTGTGTGACAGTGTTCCCCCACAGTTCTACCATGCCTGTGACTGCGGGTGTGACAGTGTGTGTTCCACTGTGTGTGGCAGTATGTCTCTGTCCCTGACCATGTGTGTGACCCTGTGTGTGACCATGTTTGTGACACTGTGTGTGACGCTGTGTGTGACCCTGTGTGTCCCTGTGTGTGACCCTGTGTGTGACCATGTTTGTGACCCTGTGTGTGACACTGTGTGTGACCCTGTGTTGGACACTGTGTGTGACCATGTGTGTGACCATGTTTGTGACCCTGTGTGTGTCCCTGTGTGTCCCTGTGTGTGACCCTGTGTGTGACCATGTTTGTGACCCTGTGTGTGACCCTGTGTGTGACCTTCTGTGACATTGTGTGTGACCCTGTGTGACGCTGTGTGTGACGCTGTGTGTGACGCTGTGTGTGACCCTGTGTGTGGCCCTGTGTGTGACCCTGTGTGACCCTGTGTGTCCCTGTGTGTGACCCTGTGTGATGCTGGGTGTGATGCTGTGTGTCCCTGTGTGTGACGCTGTGTGTGACCCTGTGTGACGCTGTGTGTGACCCTGTGTGACACTGTGTGTGACCCTGTGTGACGTTGTGTGTGACGCTGTGTGTGACGCTGTGTGTGACGCTGTGTGTGACGCTGTGTGTCCCTGTGTGTGACCCTGTGTGATGCTGGGTGTGATGCTGTGTGTTCCTGTGTGTAACCCTGTGTGTGACCCTGTGTTACGTTGTGTGTGACGGTGTGTGTCACAGTGTGTGTGATCCTGTGTGTAACCCTGTGTGTGACCCTGTGTGTAACCCTGTGTGTAACCCTGTGTGACGCTGTGTGTGACGGTGTGTGTGACGCTGTGTGTGACGGTGTGTGTGACGCTGTGTGTGATCCTGTGTGTGACCCTGTGTTATGCTGTGTGTGACCCTGTGTGTGACCCTGTGTGTGACCCTGTGTTATGCTGTGTGTGACCCTGTGTGTGACGTTGTGCGACCCTGTGTGTGACCCTGTGTGTGACCCTGTGTGACGCTGTGTGTGACCCTGTGTGTGACCCTGTGTGACGGTGTGTGTGACGGTGTGTGTGACTGACTGTGTGACGCTGTGTGACCCTGTGTGACGCTGTGTGACCCTGTGTGACGCTGTGTGTGACCCTGTGACCGTGTGTGACCCTGTGTGTGACCCTGTGTGACCCTGTGTGAGACCCTGTGTGTGACCCTGTGTGGCGCTGTGTGACCTGTGTGTGACGCTGTGTGTGACCCTGTGTGTAACCCTCTGTGACGCTGTGTGTGACCCTGTGACCGTGTGTGACCCTGTGTGTGACCCTGTGTGAGACCCTGTGTGTGACCCTGTGTGGCGCTGTGTGTGACCCTGTGTGACCCTGTGTGTGACCCTGTGTGTGACCCTGTGTGGCGCTGTGTGTGACCCTGTGTGACCCTGTGTGACCCTGTGTGTGACCCTGTGTGTGACCCTGTGTAACCCTGTGTGTGACGCTGTGTGTGACCCTGTGTGACGCTGTGTGTGACGCTGTGTGTGGCGCTGTGTGTGACCCTGTGTAACCCTGTGTGTGGCCCTGTGTGTGACCCTGTGTGACCCTGTGTGTGACGCTGTGTGTGACCCTGTGTGACCCTGTCCCCCACAGTTCTACCACGCCTGTGACCAGCCGGGCATCGTGGTGTTCTGTATCATGGACTACGATGTGCTGCAGTTCTGTGACTTCCTCGGCTCCCTCATGTCCGTCTGGGTCACCGTCATCGCCATGGCCCGGCTCCAGCCCGTCCTCAAGCAGGTCAGTGTTGGTCACAGACCCCACACGCACATACACACACACACACACACACACACACACACGCGCACACACACACACACACACACACACACACACACGCACACGTGCGCACGCACACACACACACTCACACTTGAGCACACGCATGCATGCACGCACACACACACACACACGCACACTCACACACGCACTCACACTCACACACGCACACACACACACACACACACACACACACACTCACACACGCACACACACACACACACACACACTCTCACACACACACACACGCACACACACACACACACACGCACACCCACACACACACACACACACACACACACACACACACGCATACCCTCACACACACCCTCACACACACACACACACACACTCACACACGCACACACACACACACCCACACTCACACACACACACACACACACTCACACACACACACCCACACACACACACACACACACACACACACACACACTCACACACACACACACACCCTCACACACACACACGTCCCCCCATCCGGCTCCACCACGACGCCAGTCCTTCACCCACACCCAGGGTGATGGTGGAGGCAGATATGAAAGTGGCATTGCAGAGACTTTCAGATGGGCACATGGATATACAGGAATGCAGGGATATGGATCACATGAAGGCAGAGGAGATTAGCTCAACATCACGTCTTGTTCTGCACGGACATTGTGGGCCGAGGGGCTTGTTTCTGTACTGTACTGTTCCATTAAAAAATACACAGAGTGCTGGAGTAACTCAGCGGGTCAGGCAACATATCTGGTGAACAGTATGGAGTTTGTACGTTCGCACTGTAACCTGCGTGGGGTTTCTCCGGGTGCTCCGGTTTCCACCCACACTCCAAAGACACCCAGGTGTGCAGGTTAATTGGCTTTGTATCATTGTAAATTGTCCTTAGAGCGTGCAGGGCAGTCACGGTGGCGCAGCGGTAGAGTTGCTGCCTTACAGCAAATGCAGCGCCGGAGACCCGGGTTCGATCCCGACTACGGGTGCTGTCTGTACGGAGTTTGTACGTTCTCCCCGTGACCTGCGTGGGTTTTTCTTCGAGCTCTTCGAGGTTTGTAGGTTAATCGGCTTGGTAAATGTAAAAAAAAACATGTCCCTAGTGAGTGTAGGATAGTGTTAATGTGCGGGGATCGCTGGCCGGTGCGGGCCCGGAGGCCGAATGGCCTGTTTCTGCACTGTATCTATGACTAAACTAAACTAAAAAAAAACTAGGGTAGTGTTTTAATGTGCGGGAATCGCTGGTCGGCACGGACCCAGTGGGCCAAATGGCCTGTTTCGCGCTATAAACGAAACTAAACTAAACGTAAACTAATTTCCTTTGCTCGCACGTGATCCTTATCCCTCCGTACACGGTACGGCAAACCAAAAGATCAGTGGTATAATGATGAGAATTCTCTCCGTCTCATAATTCCCTTCTCTTGAAATAAAGTAATTACCACATGAATGCCCACTTTCCGGGCCTTGGGGTGACATTGACTGCTCTTTGAATGGACTCCTTCATACAGGTGTCTGCGTGGGGAGCTCCCTCTGCTGTTTCAGATCAATATTAATCCCTAATGGCCCTGTCCCCCCGTACGAGTTCATTCCAAGAGTTCTCCCGAGTTTGCCCTGATTCGAACTCGGAGATTTACGGTAATGGCCACTCGTCGGTACTCGGGGCTCTCGTGGACATTTTTAAACATGTTGAAAAATCTTCACGAGTCTTCCCGAGCTTGCCTGCTGTTAGCGAGTCTTCCCGAGTATTTGCCATTAGCCATTACGAGCTGCTAAGAGACGTCCCCGAGCTCCGACGTACCCACTACATTCATTCTCCGTGCTTACCACGCTTTTGATTTTTTTTAAACTCGGGAGCTCTTGGAATGAACTCGTACTGTGGGACAGGGCCATAAGTTACCAAGCCTGAGTCAGACTGACTGCAGACACAAGGAACTGCAGATGCCGGAACCTTGAGCAAATCACAAAGTGCTGGAGGAACTCCACAGGCATGCAGGCTTGTAGGTTAATTGGCTTGGTATGAATGTAAAATTGTCCCTAGTGGGTCTAGGATAGTGTTAACGTGCGGGATCGCTGGTCGGTGCAGACTTAGTGGGCTGAACGGCCTGGCTCCGCGCTGTAAACTAAATTAAACTAAACTCAGTAGGTCAGGCAGCATCATTGGTGAGAATGGACAGACGACATTTGGGGTCAATAACCTTCTTAGAACATAGAGCATAGAACAGTACTGCACAGGAACAGGCCGTTCGACCCACAATGTCCATGCGCCTGTCTAAAAGCCTCGTAACCTCCACTATCGCATCTGCCTCCACCACCACACCTGGCAGCACGTCCCAGGCACCCACCACCCTCTGTGTAAAAAAGAGGCCCTTAGACTTGCAGTGTTACTTTGTGTCTTGCTTTGTATAAACCAGCATCTGCAGTTCCTTTTAATCGCATGTAATCAAGAGTGTTCTGTTAGTCAGGGTGTGCCGTTCAGCTGATGGAAGGTGGAGTGTAAGCCTAGCTGTCTGGATGACCTGGGTCCTGGCACCAATACCCACTGTCCACTCACTGGATGACCAGAGTCCTGGCATCTTGCCCACTGCCCACTCACTGGATGACCTGGGTCCTGGCACCAATACCCACTGTCCACTCACTGGATGACCAGAGTCCTGGCATCTTGCCCACTGTCCACTCACTGGATGACCTGGGTCCTGGCACTAATACCCACTGTCCACTCACTGGATGACCAGAGTCCTGGCATCTTGCCCACTGTCCCACTCACTGGATGACCAGAGTCCTGGCACCATGCCCACTGTCCACTCACTGGATGACCTGGGTCCTGGCACCATACCCACTGTCCACTCATTGGATGACCTGAGTCCTGGCACTAATACCCACTATACACTCACTGGATGACCAGGGTCCTGGCACCTTGCCCACTGGCCACAAAGCACCAACAGCAAGGCCCATCTTTCACTGACATATTCTTGTTCATTGGAGACCCTCGGATTATTCTTAATTGGACTTTACTGGATCTGTACACGGTGGACGACTGAATTGCATTCATGTATGGTCGTGCACATAGACTTCATATGGAGTAAATGTTATTCCCTTTATCCTCTATCGGAAACATTGTTCCCTTTATCCTGTATCTGTAAACTGTGCACAGCTTGATTGTAATCGTGTGTAGCCCACCGCTGACTGGGTGGCGCACAACAAAAAAGCTTTCCACTTTACCCCGGTGCACGTGCAAATAAACTAGACTAAACTGTTCAGTTGTTTGAGAAAGAACTGCAGATGCTGGAAAAATCGAAGGTGGACTAAAATGCTGGAGAAACTTTGGTGGGCTGAGACAGAAACTATGGAGAGAAGGAATAGGCGACGTTTCGGGTCGAGACCTTTCATCAGACTGAAGAACATCAGTTGACCCTGATGCTTGCTGACCCTTGACCTTTGCCCTTTGGCAGATCCTCTACCTCCTGGGCGCCATGTTGCTGTCGATGGCTCTGCAGTTGGACCGGCATGGATTGTGGAATCTGTTGGGACCAAGCCTGTTTGCTCTCGGAGTCATGGCCATCGCTTGGGTGAGGAGACAATACATGCCAAGGTTTGCGAGGATGATCTGGGATGATTGGGTTAACGTACGATGACCGGTTGATGGCTCTGGGCCTGTACTCGCTGGAGGTAGAAGGATGAGGTGGGGACCTCACTGAAACACGCAGAATAGTGAAAGGCCTGGATAGAGTGGATGTGGAGAGGAAGTTTCCACTAGTGGACCAGACGACACAGGACCAGAGGGCATAGCCTCAGAATAAAAGGACGTACCTTTAGAATGGAGACGAGGAGGAATTTCTTTAGTCAGAGGGTGGTGAATCTGAGGAATTCATTGCCACAGAAGGCTGTGGAGGCCAAGTCAGTGGGTATTTTTAAAGTGGAGCTTGTTAGGTTCTTGATCAGTAAGGGTGTCAAAAGTTACGGAAAGAAGGCAGGATATTTTTAACGTGAAGATTAACATATCCTTGGTAGACAAAAATGCTGGAGAAACTCAGCGGTTGAGGCAGCGTCTATGGAGCAAAGGAATAGCCGACTTTTCGGGGACGAGACCCTTCTTCAGATCCTTGATTAGTTCAGATCTTTAATTAGTACAGATGTCAGGGGTTATGGGGAGAATGCAGGAGAATGGGGTTGAGAGGAAAAGATCGATCAGCCATGATTCACAAGAGGAATAGATCGGGTAGACGCACAGTCTCGTGTCCAGAGTAGGGGAATCGAGAACCAGAGGGCTTAGGTTTAAAGTGAGGCGGGAAAGATTTAATAGGAACCTGAGGGGTATCTTTTTCACGGAAAGGGTGGTGGGTGCATGGAGCGAGCTGTCGGAGGAGGATTTTACGGCAGGTACTATTGCAATGTTTATGAAATATTTAGACAGTTACGTGGATTGGACAGGTTTAGATGGATATGGGCCAAATGGAGAGAGGTGGGACCAGTGTAGATGGAACATTATTGGGCCGAAAGGCCTGTTTCCATGATGTAAGGCTTCATGACTCTGTGATTGTGTCTCTGTGACTGTGTCTCTGTGTCCCTGTGACTTTCTGACTTTGTGTCCCTGTGTATCTGTGTCTTTGTGACTCTGTATATCTGTGTATCTGTGACTGTATATCTGTGTCTCTGTGTCTCTGTGTCTCTGTGTCTCTGTGACTCTGTGACTCTGTGTCTCTGTGTCTCTGTGTCTCTGTGTCTCTGTGACTCTGTGTCTCTGTGTCTCTGTGTCTCTGTGTCTCTGTGACTCTGTATATCTGTGTCTCTGTGTCTCTGTGTCTCTGTGTCTCTGTGTCTCTGTGACTCTGTGACTCTGTGACTGTGTCTCAGTGACTCTGTGACTCTGTGTCTCTGTGTCTCTGTGTCTCAGTGACTCTGTATATCTGTGTCTCTGTGTCTCTGTGTCTCTGTGTCTCTGTGTCTCTGTGTCTCTGTGTCTCTGTGACTGTGTCTCTGTGTCTCTGTGTCTCTGTGTCTCGGTGTGACTCTGTGACTCTGTATATCTGTGTCTCTGTGTCTCTGGTGTGACTCTGTGACTGTATATCTGTGTCTCTGTGTCTCTGTGTCTTGTGTCTCTGTGTCTCTGTGTGTCTCTGTGTCTCTGTATCTCTGTGTGACTCTGTGACTCTGTGTCTCTGTCTCTGTGACTGTGACTCTGTGATTGAATGGTGGTAAACCTGATGGGCTGAATGGCCTAATTCTGGTGCTGTGAGTGATGTCATGATGAACTCTCTTGCAGACGGTGCGGGCGATCAGCAGACGCCACTGTTACCCGCCCACCTGGAAGCGCTGGGTCTTCTACCTGTTCCCGGGCACCGTCATCGCCACCTCGGCCGTTGGGCTCTACGCCTTTGTGGAGACGGAGGGCAACTACTTCTACATCCACAGCATCTGGCACATGCTGATCGCGGGCAGCGTGGGCTTCCTGCTGCCCCCCAGCACCGGGCCCCAGCGCGGGGCGGTGGGGGTGGCGAGACCCGCCGGGGCTGTCCCGCTGCCGAAGAAGAGGAGCTGCGGCTACCGGCTGTGCATCAACGAGCACGAGGAGATGGGTCTGGTCGACCCGGGACTGGTGTCGATCAACAGCGTCTGCAGCAGCTGATGTCTCCGCGGCCGGGAGAGGCCATTTCCTCAGGCGGATAGACGGGAGAGGAGGAGGAGAGGAGGGGAGAAGGGGGAGGAGCAGGCACTGTAAATAACACAAGCCCAGGCCGCCCCTTAACCCGTGACCACGGGACAACTCATTGCCCTCACAGAACCTTCCGTGGACTAATCCAGGTGTTCGACTTTGGGGGGGCAAATGTAAGGTGGATGTACACTGTCAAAGCCAGCGTTGATGTTGAGATGGAACTTGGGGGGTCCAAGTCCATAACTCCCGGAAAGTGGCCACAGATGGCTGTGGAGGCCAAATCAATGGATGTTTTTTAAGGCGAAGATTGGCATATTCTTGATCGGCCTCAGGGGTTACAGGGAGAAGGCAGGAGAATGGGGTTGAGAGGGAAAGGCAGATGAGCCATGATTGAATGGCGGAGTGGACCTGATGGGCCGAATGGCCTAATTCTGCTCCTATAACTTATGAACTTGGGAACACAAGTGGATAGAGCGGTAAAGAAGGTGGCCGGTTTGCTTGCCTGCATCGGTCGTGGTATTGAGTATAAGAGTCAGGAAGTCACGATGCGGCTTTGTAGGACTTTGTAGTATTGTGTGCAGCTCTGGTCGCCCCATTACAGGAAGCATGTGGAGGCTTTGGAGAGGGTGCAGAGGAGGGTTTACCAGGATGATGCCTGGATTGGAGGGTCTTGGCCACAGGGAGAGGTTGGACAGACTTGGATTGTTTTCTCTGGAACGTTGGAGGCTGAAGCGGAAAAACTGCCGCGGTAGCGCCCACCCAGTCACAGTTGGCACCTCTTGTCTTCCAGCTCACCCCCCACCCAAGGGTGCTGAGACTAGGACACTCTGAGATGGGGTGGGGGGGTCGACCGTCTCAAGAAAGCAGTGTGCAGAAAATACAAAGCAGAAGATGGAGCTCTTTGAATTCATTTGTTTTTTTTATTTGAGAACAAACGCCAGACTTCCTTTTCAATAACCAGCCATCTGTATTACCCCTCATTTGCGTGGCAGAAATATCCACAGATGCTGCTAATCTGAAATAAAAACTTGTAGTGTGTTGAGAACACTCAGGTGGTCAGGCAGCATCTGTGGTGAACGAGAGAGAGAGAGAGACAAAGTTCATGATTTATAACGTGTAACAACGCTATCTTGCGGAAACCTGCTCGCGGTGGTGCAGCGGTAGAGTTGCTGCCTTACAGCGC